>JACRUU010000024.1:14416571-14459071 GCA_030449085.1 Kryptopterus vitreolus
CTTCCCTCGGGGCGCGTCTCAGGCGTCTATGGGCATTAAGGCAGGATACACCCTGGATGGAATGCCAACCCATCACAGGACACACACACACACACACACACCACACTCACACACACACACAACACTGGATAATATTCCAAGGTGCCAATCAACCTACCGTGCATGTTTTTAGACCGGGGAGGAAACCACCGTGCTCTCCACTATATATATATATATATGTATATATATATGTATATATATATATATATATATCTATATATATATATATGTATGTATGTATGTATGTGTATTATATATATATATATATATATATATATATATATATGATATATATATAGTGTGTGTGTGTGTAATAAATAAACACAAATTACGGGCGGATTAACTGCACATGACTGTTTTAACAGAATATTGTGTTTGAGTGATTTGTACAAAACATTACATGGTATAGTAAACAGATGTAACAATAGTTATTTTTAAGGTACACATGCTAAACGATTTTATTAAGGTGTGTTTCACTGACTTTTTCCATAAGAGGAAACATCTGCTTGCTAAATACCATACATCTAAAACAAGACCAAACGCGTAACCTGGCTTAGAGTTGGTGGAAAAATCCCACAGGCAGTAAAAGTGCAGGAAGTGTCTGAGGGGTGGAGGAAACCTCACACTGCTGATACGGACAGAAATAGAAAGTGTTACGTCTACACAGGGTTCAGTGACCCACTGTGAGTTTATGCAGATTCTATTTGTTTTTCTTTACCCCAATATTTGACACACATGACTGTTTTTCTGGTGGCTAGCGCACGTCCTCACTCCTCCCAAGGAAATCAACGTTTATGCTGAAGGCGGTTTGGAAAATCACGGTGTTTGGAAGATGAATGTTGAGTGGGAGGACGGTTCAACCAACAGCATCCATCCAGACAAAGTTACCTACGATGTGCATATCTTCTACAGTGAGACAAACAAACTGGTTCATAATGTAAGTGGATTTCATCCTTATTTCACTTAAGAGCCAAATCTCGTAGGGAGGTGGTAGCCCAGTGGTTAAGGTGTTGTAGTGGATTTGTTCTCTGTGGGTTAGCTGTGGTTAAGGTGTTGGACTCTGGACCGGAAGATCATGGGTTCAAACCCCACCACCAAAAAGATGCCACAAGTGGGCCCTTTGAGCAAGGCCCTTAACCCTCAATTGCTCAGTTGTAAGTCGCTCTCAATTGCTCATGGTAAGTCGCTCTGGATAAGGGCGTCTGCTAAATGCTGTAAATGTAAATGTAAATCTCGTTTCGCTCGAAAAAACGAGTGTAAAATACAAAAAAAAGGAAATAAATGCAGAAAAAAGTGGCTTTGTTTAATGAAAGAATAAATAATTTCACTTTACAAATAATAAATAAATTTAATAAAAAAAAACATAAAAAAGTGAAATTAATAAACACGATCTATAAATTGCCATCCAGAATGTCTTCATTATACCTCCTAATGTCTCTTAAAACTGAACAAAACACCTTTTTGAAACGATCTGCATCAATTCCAGCATTCAAAGTAACATTTATTTACACACAATGATACGTAACAATGATATGTTACACTCCACATTGACGCTGCGTGACGTCAACAGGGCGCAAAAACTTTCAATATTCCAAGCGGCGTACGGGGGGTCATGTGATGTGTCTAAACGCTCGCCACGTCGAGGGGAGTCTGATGCTAGTTAATTTGTCGATGTCATGTGACGCCACTGGCCCCGCCCCCTTAAGGAATAATGCCCAAAATAGGCTTTTTTAGTGCCTAATCGCTCGTCTCAAATAAGTTTCGATGCCAGCGCTAAAAATGAAACAGACCGGGCTATAAGGGTGTCGCGCCCGGGGCCGAGCTTTTACATCGTCAAGCACCACGCCCATTTTCTTCAGGAAATGTCACATGTCTGATCTGCATCAACTCCAGCATTCAAAGTAGCGTCTGTTTACTCACATTAATATGTCTAATGTAACACGTTGTGCCTTTTACATCTGCTCCCTCTTAGGAAACACTACAACTGAAAGCAAACCAAGCAGGTCGTTATAAGTGGAGCTGGATTTCCCCATTACCGCTGCAGTGTACGGCACATTCTGTCCGTCTGCGCTACAGAGACGGTGACGTCGCCAGTTCCTGGACGACTCCGCAGATTTTATCTGGTGTGTATTTGTTTTTCTCGAGCTGATAAAGAAGCGAATGGAGGCCTGAATGGGAGCCGACGTTTTTAAAGATGGACACTGAACACTGTGGATGGTTAATGAAGCTGCTGCTGATCATAAATGACTGTGTGTAGGTGAATATTGAGAGGCTTTTGTACTGAATGGAAAAGTCATTTCGAGTCATTAAGGCGATTGCATTAGATTAAGCCGCTTGTTTTGTTTATGAGGTAAAATGGAAGGAAGGATGTTACTAGATATCGTATGCAGTGGAGTGTATTAGGGAAAGGCCAAGGCTCATTTAACCCTTTCCTGACTACAAAGTATTCATTTGTTTACCCTATAAAAAAAGTCAAAATTAACTTAACACACGGTGACAGGGGGCACGGTGGCGTAGTGGTTAGCACGTTCGCCTCACACCGCCAGGGTCCGGGTTCGATTCCCGTCTCGGCCATGTGTGTGTGGAGTTTGTGCATGTTCTCCCCGTGCCTCAGGGGGTTTTTCTCCGGTTTCCTCCCCCGGTCCAAAAACATGCACGGTAGGTTGATTGGCACATTGGAAAAATTGCCCCTAGTGTGTGAATGTGATGTGTGTGTGCGCCCTGTGATGAGTCAGCATTTCATACAAGGTGACGCCACAGGTTCCCCGCGACCCGAGGGAAGATCGGATAAAGCGGTATAAGATTAATGAATGAATGACTGAATTAATGAAAGTAAGGTAACAGATGTGAAATTGTGAGGTTTGAATTATGCCGATGAAACATTCATTCATTCATCCGATCTTCCCTCGGGTCACGGGGAGTCTGTGTCTATCTCAGTCAGCTCAGTCTAGCAGTCTATCTCAGGCATCTATGCGTCTATGGGCATTAAGGCAGGATACACCCTGGATGGAATGCCAACTCATCACAGGACACACACACACACACACACACACACACACACACACACACACATACACACACACATCACACACTACACTAGGGACAATTTTTCCAAGGTGCCAATCACCCTACCGTGCATGTTTTTGGACCGGGGGAGGAAACCGGAGAACCCGGACAAAAACCCCCTGAGAACACGGGGAGAACATGCACAAACTCCACACACACATGGCCGAGACGGGAATCTGGAGGTGTGAGGCGAACGTGCTAACCACTAAGACACCGTGCAGCCGATGCCACAGCTGTGTGATAAAATATGAGGGACAGCACATTCTCTCTCTCTCTCTCTCTCTCTCTCTCTCTTTCTCTTTCTCTGTTGTCTTGCCCGACTCGGTTTAGTGTCAGAGTTTATACTATGGGCAGAAACGTTTTAGACGAGTGGGAAAAGAGAGAAAAACATTCCAGTCATCAGAGCAGGATGTTATTAAAGCATGCCTCAGTAGCACTGAGAAAGAGATGTGTGTATTATGGCAGTGAGGTGTATCGTAATGAAATCCGAGGTTATTTTGGATGTTCGGTAGGGAATTTAACCTATTTCTGGTCAGGAATAATACCGTAGCTCTTGAAGAGGACGAACAGATGCAGATGCTGAAACCGTGTGATTTGGAGCGTGTGAATTTCTCTCGCCTTATAGACTTTGCTTTGTGACAAGGCGATAAATGTCAACGTGTATCCTGATAATTAATTCACCTTTATTTTCACCTTTATTTGTAGAGCGCTTTTTACTATAGACATGGTCACAAAGCAGCTTTACACATGACGGTTCATTATGGCGTGTGGGAAGGGAAAGCAGTTTGACCCTGATTGTTCTGCGTTGAGGAAGCCGAGGCGGCGGTGCCGAGGAAAAAAACTCCCTGAGATGGTAACAGGAAGAAATCTTGAGTAGAGACCCGACGCAAATGAGTGCGGTGTGAGAGAAGATTTGATGGTGGGTGCGGGCGGGAATGTATTCATGTGTGTGCGGGTTGCCGGAGAATACAATTATTTATTCACAGGTCTTAAAACTATATAGATATCTATATAGATATATATATATATATATATATATATATATATATATATATATATATATATATATATATATATAAATGTGTATAATAAATGTATATGAATGGTGGTGTAGCTCAATGGTTTAAGGTTCCCCGAGCCCCGCTATCGCCATGCCCTTGGGTCCTTGAACAAGGCCCTTAACCCTCTGTGCTCCAGGTGTATCATGACGGACCCTGTGCTCTGACCCCAGCAAACAAACAAGGAGGGACATGTGAAGAAAAAAATGTCACTATGTTGTAATGTATATTTGACAAATAAAGACTCTTCTACTATTGACGGTCCTCGGCTTGGTCAGGGATGACCAAGTAAACGTTTTCCGTTTATTTTAAGCCCGTATTTTCCCATCAGCAATCTGATGTTGAGATTCTCCACCCTGAGCTTGGACTAGCCTACTTGCCCGGGAACCCTCGCTGAATTTTCATACAGGCCGGGGCGCGCTTTCTACGCGTCGTTTCCAGAGGACGCCCTAAACTTGTGTGTGTGTTTGTGTGTGTGTGTGGGAGGATGGACTCTTATGGTCATCCCATGTTTGTTGCAGCGATTAGCCTGTTGTCAGTAGTCCACATTCAGCTCGCCTCATAGGGAGGAGCGGACACGCCACCATGTAATATATAGTACAATATTACTATATAATATAAATACTAAAAACAAACTAACAAAAAAAAAAGCTTGTATGAATCTACTGCAAAAAGCAACAATGTCAATGAAAATATTAAATATTTGTCTGCTGCTAAAAATAACCTTGGAGAAAATAATAATAAAAAAATAAAAATCATATTGATGCATGAATGAGAGCGGGACAAAATAACGTATATTTTTGCGGGAAAGATCAATCTTGTGCGGGTCTCTACCTTGAAAGGAACAGAGAACCCCATCCTCATTTGGGTGTAGAGATAGTTGAGAAGTCTCTCTGTTTGTAGGTGACTGTGTTCTGTGTTCACATTTCATTAGAAGTAACACGGCATGTCTCCATGGCAGTGTGGACGTGTCCCCCTCCCAAAGCGTCCCCGTGTCCCCCTGTCACCAAAGCGTCATTAACTGGAGTCAACTACGGGGTTAAATGGAGGCGGGTCTGGAGTCAGGACCAAATCCTCTCCCCCCCCGGTCATTAACTGGAGGCGGGTCTTCAGGAGGGTCAGACAGGTCCAGAGTGTAGAGGGGGTCTGAATCACATGGAGAGAGAGAGAGAGCGAGAGAACGAGAGAGAAAGATGGAGAAAAAACAGTTATTGATGGTCACAGTCGCAGTGTGTGGAGTGAATGTATATTTAGTGCTGGATTTACTATAACAGCATGACTAAAAGGAGAACCAGGAGGGAAACACAGACATGCGATCTTCCTGATATGTAACACTCACCAAAAATACTCACTGAATGCCTGGTTAAATAAATAAATACAGTACTGTGCAAAAGTTTACGGCAGGTGTGAAAAAAATGCCGTAAACAAAGAATACTTTCATAAATAGAAGTGTTCATTATTTACTTTCATCAATGAATGAAACGCAGTGAATGAAGAAAAGAGAAATGAAATCAATATTTGTTGTGAACACACTTTATCTTCAAAACAGCAGTAACACTTCTATTTACACGTACACACAGTGTTTATGAAGGAACTCGGCTGGTTGTTTGTTCCATCTTGGAGAAGTAAACACAGATCTTCTGTGGATGTCGACGTTCTCACATCCTTCTGTCTCTTCATGTAAATCCCACACACACTCCATGATGTAGAGATCAGGACTGTGTGTGTGTGTGTGTGTGTGTGGGGGGGGTGCATCACTTCCACTACTTCTACTTCTTCAAAACGTCACTCACAACAAATATTAACGTTTTCTTTTGTTCCATTTTGTTCGCTCTCGCTCACTTTGCATTTTGTACAATTGACAAAAATAATCATTGTTTATATTTCCGAAAGCACAATAATGTGCACAATAATGTTTTTTGTATACTCTACAGTACCCGACATGACGGAAACGGAATTGTTTCCTCAAAACCATGTTGCACTGGTTAGCGAGGGCATCCGGTTCTGCTGTATCCTGAAGCCGGATCGCAAAGAAGCGTTCCAATCTTCAGTTTTCACCATTAAGATCAGCGAGCGCACGTACGCCACCGAGCCCATCCGACACCCGTACCCTTCCCCGGCACACGGCTTTGAGATATTGTGTGAGAACGGAGGCTCTGTTTACTACACCGGCTGTAAGTACACACGAGTATATTCCCCAAACTGTGAGAAGTGTGTTTTCTCCTTCTTTACACTGAAATAGTGCTCACACTGTTTACATTAAAATATCACATTATTTATGTTTCACTGCATAGGCTCCTTTTTTTGCGTACGACATGATCGGCGCTACTGCGAATTGTTTATTATCTTGTCTTTTTTTGCTTTTTTCTTTTCTATATTCTGTTTTTCTTTCTGTTTTCGTTTAGAATTATGTACAGGACTGTGTCTTGTTAATGTATGTTTTCTGTCGTAGCACCTTGGTCCTACAGACATGTTGTATCGTTTCACATCACTGTTCATTCATTCATTCATCTAGCGCTTTATCCGATCTTCCCTCGGGTCTCGGGGAGTCTGTGTCTATCTCAGGCGTCTATGGGCATTAAGGCAGGATACACCCTGGATGGAATGCCAACCCATCTCACACACACACTCACACATTCATACACTAGGGACTATTTTCCAAGGTGCCAATCAACCTACCGTGCATGTTTTTGGACCGGGAGGAAACCGGAGAATTATACCGCTATACCGCTTTATCCGATCTTCCCTCGGGTCGCGGGGAACCTGTGGCGTCACCTTGTATGAAATGCTGACTCATCACAGGGCGCACACACACATCACATTCACACACTAGGGCCAATCAACCTACCGTGCATGTTGTTGGACCGGGGGAGGAAACCGGAGAACCCGGAGAAAAAACCCCCTGAGGCGCGGGGAGAACATGCATAAAACTCCACACACACATGGCCGAGACGGGAATCGAACCCAGACCCTGGTGGTGTGAGGCGAACGTGCTAACCACTAAACCACCATAGTGCCTCTAATGTAATTTTTCTCATTCGATTTGAACGAATCGAATCAGGGTTCCTGATTAGCAGTGTTGGGGAGTTACTATTTACATATAACGGCGTTACGTCATTTAAAAACATGTAACAGTAATGCGTTACAGTTGCTGAGAAAAAAATGTGTAATTAAATTACAGATACTTATGAAAATGTTAAAGATTACAAATAAGGATGAATCTTAACAATGTAAATTCAGTGCTTTAGACGACGGCATGACTTTCACCTGAAACGTGAGTTTTGATCTGAATGATGACGATCTGCTGCAGTTTCAGTTCAAAAAATAGATTTTTTTTTCCAAGGGTTTGAAAGTTTTTTTTTTCTTAGAATGTTAAGTTAAAGCTCCACCTAGTGGACAAATAAAAGTCATCAAATGTAATCAGTTACTTTTATTTTTAGAAAGTCATTGAAACGTTACACTACTTATTACATTTTGAATAGGGTCATTTATAATCTGTAATCTATTGCATTTCCAAAATAACCTTCCCAACACTGCCCATCAGCAAGCTGCCACCCTTAGGTCCTTGAGCAACGCCTCCAGGGGGCGCTGTATCATTTCCCTCAATAAAATATGTGAAATGTGGGAAATAGAATGTGAGTAAGGGAAAGTTAAAGATAAGAAAAGAATT
Organism: Kryptopterus vitreolus; assembly: GCA_030449085.1. Taxonomy (NCBI): domain Eukaryota; kingdom Metazoa; phylum Chordata; class Actinopteri; order Siluriformes; family Siluridae; genus Kryptopterus; species Kryptopterus vitreolus. Next base: position 14,424,405 of record JACRUU010000024.1, read on the forward strand.
TAGCATTATGCTCAGAAGACTTTAGTTGATGCATTGAAATGGCTTTTAATCATTTGAATGAAGTATAGACTGGCATACAATTACACGTTTACACTTTGGATTAAATCTGATGTGGACACAGAGCTGTTTATTCATTTATATCCGTTCATTCATTCATTCATTCATTCATTCATTCATTCGTCTTCTACTGCTTTATCCGACTTGTCTCTCGGGTCATGGGGAGTCTGTACCTATTGCAGGCATCTTCGGGCACCAAGGCTGGAATGGATACACCCTGGGTGGAATGCCAACCCATTGCAGGACACACACACACACACACACATATATATACACACACACACTCTTACATTCATACACTAGGGACAATTTTTCCAATGTTTTTGGACCGGGGGAGGAAACCGGAGAACCCAGAAAAAAAAACTCTGAGGCACGGGGAGAACATGCACAAACTCCACACACACATGGCCGAGACGGGAATCAAACCCAGAACCCTGGAGGTGTAAAACGAACGTGCTAATCGCTAAACCACCGTGTCTCCATGGAGCTCTTTAGTTTTATTTTATTTTAAAATTGTATGATGCTTTTCAAACGTGTCAGGCAACAGGGCCACAAAGTCGAAACTCGCATTAAATAAAAATAAATAAATAAATAAAAACAAAGATAATCACTTACTTTGTGATTTCACATCACTTATGTTTTTACTTTATAATACCCAGACAGTGTCGTAATGTAATTACAAAATTAAAGTAACAGTAATTCGTTTCAAATTGGCAGATTAATTACGATCCGGATGATGAGAAACACTAACGGGTGTAATCGATTTACGACCAGTTGTTGTTGAAAGTGTAAAATTGTTGTGTGTATAAAGAATTGTTGAGTAAAAGACTCTGAACGTCGTATCGATGCTGTATGTTTATATTGTATCGCTGTAATATCCTTCTTTTTAGGCACAATTTGAAGGTACAGGTCTGACGTCAGTGATGTTGGATGATCTGGAGCCCTTTACTCAGTATAACGGTCGCGTACGGTGCGGCTCTCGTCAGCATTTTTATAAGTGGGGGGACTGGAGTAACCTCATCTCCTTCTTCACCAAAGAAGACGGTAAGAATGAAACATTAACATTTAGAAATAAAATAACATTATAGGTAATGTTTATTATACTTTTATATTTTATATATATTAGAAATAAAATACCATTATAGGTAATGTTTATTATACTTTGATTTTTAATATATATTAGAAATAAAATAACATTATACGTCATGTTTATTATATTACTTTATATATTATATATATATATATATATATATATATATATATATATATATATAATATATATATAATAAAATAAATAAAATAACATTATAGGCCATGTTTATTATACTTTTATTTATATATATATATATATATATATATTAGAAATAAAATAACATTATAGGTAATGTTTATAATACATATATATATATATATTATACAGATTATATATATATATATATATTATACAGATTATATATATTATTGTGATTATATATATTTATTGTGTATATATATATATATATCTCTATATATATAATATATATATATATATATATATATTGTGATATTTACCTTTGCGACGTAAACGATGATCGGTTGGTCGTCCTACTAATAAACATTCATAGAAATGACACGAAACTCACAGGAAAAAACAAACAAACAATATCATTATTACCCCAAGTCTATTTTATGCCATTTAAAACCATTTTTTTCACTTCTGTTATCAGTTCCAGAAGCTGTAGATGTCTGGATGCAGGTTTTTAACGAGCATACATATGTTGTGTGGAAAGTAAGTTCACTTGATGCTGTTTGTGTATTCATACTGGACTATTAGCATGGCATGCTAATGCTTGCTAACTGTTTCATAGAATCTAAGTGAAGCGCAGAGTCATGGGATCATTACATCGTATACACTGGTTATGGGAAGAGCTACAAATGGCACAAAAGAGCATGTGACTAAATTGCCTCTAGAGCGCTGCCATGAGGTGCAAGCAGGCGGTGCAAAAACACCGCTTGTCTATTCTGTGTCGGCTATAAACTCGGCCGGTGTCTCTCGTCCCTCCAGCATCACCCTCCCTAATCTGTCTCCAGGTGAGGAGTTAAAGTGGACGTTGGTTTGTGCTTGCAATCTGAATGATATCACAACAAGGGTTTTACTGGAAATCTTCACCCAGGTGCTGGCGTTATTCCCAGGAAAGTTTCAGGAAACAATGGGGTTTTTGAATTAATCTGGGAACCGATCCCTAAATCCACATGTGGCTACGTGCTGGACTGGTATCCGACTTACAATGCGCAACAGTGTTCCGTCCAGTGGATTAAAATTCCCTCCAGTGTTTACAGTGCAAAAATTTCCTCAGGTCAGTAAGGGGAAAGATTTACACCTAAGCTGCACGGTTACTAAAAGTTACTAATTTCACATGTTTAAGAATATTTGGGTTACATTATATTGCCATAATATATAATAATGTGACACGCCATTATTGTAGCATTATGACCGAAACGATGTCAGGTTGGTATAATAAACATTCATAGAAATGACAATTACCTCAGGCCTAAATCAAATCAAATTTCTTTTTTTTTTTTTTGGAATTAAAAGATTAATTATAGAATCTCAATTATAATGCAGGACAGATTGTTCTTGGATCTTATACAGTGTGATGAGTTATAAGATTAATATGAATGGGAATGTCAGTGCCGGCACAATGCTGTAACGTTCTCACTGTCAGCACACGTTCCCATCAGTGTCACCTGACATTATAACATTGCAAATTAATGTGATATATAATGACAAATTATTTGACTATGTATTATATACAGTGTTGGGGAGTAACTAGTTACATTAACGGCGTTACATAATTGAATTAGAAAATAAATGTAACGGAAATCTGTTACAGTTACTGTGAGAAAAAGTGTGATGTCTTGTTATTAGCATGCACAATCATATTTTGAAAGAACAATATTCATTACTCCCTGACCAATCAGATTCAATAATTACTTATATTACTAGTTATAACAGTACTGTGGTTTATCCTATGCTGTACTTCCTTACACAGCAAGCAACTCATGCACTGATTATATGGATAATGTATCACAACGCATCATCGCATCTAATTACAATCGCATCTAATTACTAAGCACTACATGGCACTACTTTGTAAAAACATGTGGAGCTGAAGCTGTAGTTTTCTGTAGCTTAATCATAGTTTTCAACCCTGTTCATGCTGTGTTTATGGATAGATTTTAAAGAGGGTGTGAAATACACCTTATCTGTGTATGGCTGCACTTCAGAAGCACCATACTTACTGCAGAAGAGCGAAGGATATATGGTGGAACTACGTAAGTACTATTCTTTTCTTTTGGTTGAACTCTTCTGCAGAGAGGAATGTTTTGTTACTGAGTTTGTTCGAAACAGTGAAGTATATAGTAGATGTGAGCTCTGTTTATGTCAATATCTGTAAAGGTGTGTGGCTTCTATGTCTATTAGAATCAGTGAAGTGGGTGTGGCCTCTCTGTTAGATTCAGTCAAGGAGGTATGACTTCTGAATTTGTCAGAATTCGGTAAAGGAGGTGTGGCCTAGAATGGGTGAATTGGGTGTGGCCTCTCTGTTTGATTCAGTGAAGGAGGTGTGGCCTATGTGTCTATTAGAATCTGTGAAAGAGGTGTGGCTTATGTGTATTTGAATCTGTGAAGGAGGTGTGGCCTATGTGTCTATTAGAATCTGTGAAGGAGGTGTGGCCTATGTGTCAGAATCTGTGAAGGAGGTGTAGCCTATGCTATTTGAATCTGGGAAGGAGGTGTGTGTTTATGTGTCTATTAGAATCTGTGAAGGAGGTGTGGCCTATGTGTCTATTAGAATCTGTGAAGGAGGTGTGGCCTATGTGTCTATTTGAATCTGTGAAGGTGGTGTGGCCTATGTGTCTATTAAAATCTGTGGAGGAGGTGTGGCCTATGTGTCTATTAGAATCTGTGAAGGAGGTGTGGCCTATGTGTCTATTAGAATCTGTGAAGGAGGTGTGGCCTATGTGTCTATTAGAATCTGTGAAGGAGGTGTGGCCTATGTGCCTATAGATTCTCTGTGAAGGAGGTGTGGCCTATGTGTCCTATAGAATTCTCTGTGAAGGAGGTGTGGCCTATGTGTCTTGTGAGAATCTGTGAAGGAGGTGTGGCCTATGTGTCTATTAGAATCTGTGAAGGAGGTGTGGCCTATGTGTGTCTAGTTGTAGAATCTGTGAAGGAGGTGTGGCCTATGTGTCTATTTGAATCTGTGAAGGTGGTGTGGCCTATGTGTCTATTAGAATCTGTGGAGGAGGTGTGGCCTATGTGTCTATTAGAATCTGTGAAAGAGGTGTGGCCTATGTGTCTATTAGAATCTGTGAAAGAGGTGTGGCCTATGTGTCTATTAGAATCTGTGAAAGAGGTGTGGCCTATGTGTATTTGAATCTGTGAAGGAGGTGTGGTCACTGTTTCTGTCAAAATTGGTGAAGGTGTGACCTCTGGATGGTGAGATACTGGCCATTGCTTATACTCAATTATAATTTAAAAACAATACTATGTGTGTGTGTGTGTGTGTGTGTGTGTACGTATAATATAATGTATATTATGAGCAAATACAATGAGGTCTTGTTTTCAGTCAGCTAATTTTTCATGCTATGTGTCTTTTGTGCAGCTCCATCAGGAAAAGTTCAGAACCTAACTGCTACGCAGGAGGGCTTAAATGTTTACCTCTCCTGGGGCAATGTGCATGAACATGAACAGAGAGGCTTTATAAAGGGATATAATGTGTCTTACAGTCACGCTGGAGGAGATAGCGTGAATATTGTTATATCTGGTAAGTGACATTAGCTTCTACGTTACTACCAATCTAATGAACAAATTCTACAAAGGAATTAATATAGAGAGGAAATTAACGTTTGCATTTTGCCACGTTATGTTCAATAGAACAGAAGCAGTAATGTCAAATGTTTTGTTTTATTAATTCAAGATCCCAATATTCAAAAGCACAAGTTCAGTCTTCCTGTGGAAACCTACATATTCACAGTGAAAGCCTTCACATCTGCAGGAGACGGTCCGAGTTCGGAGACCACTATATCAATGGATCCTTATGGTATGTTTGTTTACAAAATAAATATTAAAAAATAAGCAGTAATTCATTATAGTTACTGAAAAAAAATGTGTAATTAAATTACTTGTGAAAGCGTTAAAGATTACAAATAAGGTTCCATTTGAACAATGTCATGTAAAATCAGTGCTTTTTTTTTTTTTTTTTTAGGGTTTTAAACTTTTATTCTTGAATGTTAACTTAAAGTGCCACCTAGTGGACATCATTGAAAAGTCATTGAAAAGTTGCACTACTTATTACATTTTGTATAGGGTCATTTATAATCAGTAACCTATATAATTTTTTTAATCATATAGGTTTTATTTATAATCAGTAACCTATTACATTTCCAAAGTAACCTTCCCAACATCATATATATATATATATATATATATATATATATATATATATATATATATATATATATATATATATATATATATATATATATACACATACACACATCATGTAATTTTTTTACAAAATAAATATCACAAAATAAGCAGTAATTCATTATAGTTACTGAAAAAAAATGTGTAATTAAATTACTTGTGAAAGCGTTAAAGATTACAAATAAGGTTCCATTTGAACAATGTCATGTAAAATCAGTGCTTTTTTTTTTTTTAGGTTTTTAAACACATATATAGTATATATGTGTATATACATAAAGCTAATGTATCATTGTTATCCTGTAGAACAGTTAAGCAGTATTATTTACACATAATAAGAAACGAATGAGTAATTAGAAATGATGTGTAAAGGCTTGTGAACTAATACCACAGCCGAGCAGACATTTCATTTGGAACTCCAGGCTACCGATTTTTTTTTTTTTTTTTACCGTTTTCTGCTACATTTATACTATAAATCATTTACAGAGGACAAGCCAACATATCGAGTCATTATAGAGACAACATAGGGACAACATATATTATAAGGCAACATATTTGTTATAATTTACCAGTAAAATACTCTACGGTTATCCGTTTGTTCTGATTTAAGACGTGGAATTTTGTAGTGAAATTAAGTAGTAACAGTTTTTGTCTTTGTTTTTTTGATATAATAGTTAAGTTCAAAGCCTAAATACACTATATGGCGAAATGTACGCGGATAAATAACCATCACTCCATATATGGACTGCACAAAACCTCAGTAAACACAGCTGGGATGAACTGGAATCTGCCTGAACGCCAGTACTCGGGGGGAAAAATCCCCACATTCCAATATCTAGTGAGAAACCTTCCAAGAAGAGCTGAGGTTATTATAACAACAAAACTGTGTTTAATGTGGAATGGGATTTTCCCACGTGGGTGTGATCGTCAGATGTGGGATTTAAGGCCTATTTCATTATGTTTACAAAAACTCGTTTTATTTATTTATATATATATATATATATATATATAATCTATATATATATATATATATATATATATATATATATATATATATAGTATATATATATATATATATATAGGATATAGGGAGGTTTTTCCTCATACACCAAACAGTGTATTACTGCAATTGAGTATAAAAAGTACCACATTTAATACATGCGTGACACAAAAAATGCTGTGTGTAAAAATAACTTTCTTTTTTTTTTTTATTTTGCAGTTGATCTGGTGATCATTAAAGTGACTTTTATTCTGGCCGTCATGTTAGTCGTTCTTTGCGTAATTTCACTCCTTTTCTACAGAAATCGGAAATGGTATGGGACATTTTTTATTATTATTTATTAGGAAACATTACAGTGTGCAGAGCTTTAACCTCTTCTTTCCCCACTGTTCTTAAACGACTCCCACAGTGTGAAATCAGCGCTGTGGCCTGAAGTCCCCAAGCCGAGTGTTTCAGATGACTTTCTTAAAAAGGTGAGATCGCTCAGCGTTGATCCTTTTTCAATGCAAGACTGTGAGGAAATCATTTACATTCACACATATTAGCATTTAGATGTCTTAGACTTTAGATGTTTTTAGTCTTTCAGGCAGATATCATTTCTGATGTTATTTGTGCACAAATTTATTGAGGCTTATTGAAGACAGAGTACATAATTTGAAATAGTACATTACCTTCAATACAAAAGAGAGATATTTACACTTGTTGAGATTCAGACACAGTAAACGTTCTGCTTGAATGCTAAACTGGTATGCTTAAATAGATAAAACGTAGATAAACTCAAAATAAAGAAGCACATTTCATACAACAGTCACTAATCCATTAGGTTTGGGATTAAATTCTATATTTAGCAAAAGCACTGCTTGAAATGACTAAAGGAAGTAATTATCAGATTTTTCTACGTAGATCCACTAGGGTATATTATTCATTCATTCATTCATCCTCTACCGCTTTATCCGATCTTCCCTCGGGTCACGGGGAGTCTGTGTCTATCTCAGGCGTCTATGGGCATTAAGGCAGGATACACCCTGGATGGAATGCCAACCCATCGCAAGGCACACACACACACACACACACACACACAAACACACACACATTCATACACTAGGGACAATTTTCCAAGGTGCCAATCAACCTACCGTGCATGTTTTTGGACCGGGGGAGGAAAAACCGGAGAACCCGGAGAAAAAACCCCTGAGGCACGGGGAGAACATGCACAAACTCCACACACACATGGCCGAGACGGGAATCGAACCCAGACCCTGGCGGTGTGAGGCGAATGTTCTAACCACTAAGCCACCGTGCCCCTCTTAGGCTATATTAGCTGCTGCTAATATTTTACTGTATTGCCTAGAGCAGGGGTCACCAACGTGGTGCCCGTGGGCACCAGGTAGCCCCCAAGGAGCACATGAGTAGCTCTCAGGCTTGCTATAAAAAGTGCACAACTCATCAGTGAGATGCGTCTATAATGTAAAATGTAGTTAATTCGTTGTTGATAGTCACTGTCAAGTGTATTTACATAGATAAATGAGTATCATTAATAATAATAATAATAATAATAATATATAACTAAAGGTAAATTTGTTATTTCAGAGGAGTATTTCAAACTGGTAGCCCTTTATATGACTCGGTGTCCATGTAGTAGCTCTCAGTTACAAAAAGGTTGGTGATCCCTGGCCTAGAGAATACTATTGAATACTTCCACGATTCTTTTTTTTTTATATATATTTAGCATTAATTTATTTTTCTATTTCTTTTTCTATTATTTGTAGAATATTTATCAAGGGCAAGTGATGGATCATCTGTTGGGTGAAGAAAGCGAGGTATTGAAAGTAAAAATTCCGGAAATCTGTCCTGCATTCCTTGTACTGGACCAAGAGAAAGAACATCAAGACTCCCAGAATCTCTACAGTTCTCCCTCCAAGGTTTCACCCGCGTCCGACACGTACCAAACGCCCAGTGGTAATCCACAAACTCTTCCGCTCGTCATTGATCTTTCTTACCAGGAGGTTCCGTGTCCGGGAATTCCAAACCCAACATACAATCTGCCTGTGATGCCTGAAGCTGATAAAGTGTTAGCATTGGGCTACAGACCTCAGACACAGAGAGACAGTAACTCCTAATGGCCAGCCATCTGATGTTTACTCGTGCTCTCATTATAATGCTCTGCATTATAAGACAAGCTTTTCAGGTCATTCCACCTCAGTTCATTCATGTCAGAGCTACCTTTTAAAATGTACATCTACTTGTACCTACAAGTACATGGAGGAACTTCCATGGAAAATCTCTGTTTATGCCAGTAGACTACTTTATCAGTTTTCTGTTATGATTGAGTATTAAAATGGCGCTGTATGCACTTTCAATATGAACACTGTATAATTGTACATTTTTAAATTGTCATTGTTCACATGTTTCACCGTGTATATATAGTCCATAGTTTTATATATATATATATATATATATATATATATATATATATATATATATATATATATATATATATATATATATATATATATATAAAAAATGTCCAGAATAAATCACATTCTATGTCTTATGGCATAGGGAAGGGGGTAGCTCAGTTGTTAAGACTGGGGGGGGGGATACCCCCAATATTGCTAAGGTCTTTGATACAGGGGGCGCTGTATCACATTTGACCCTGTGCTATGACCCTAGCTTCCAAACAAGCTAGGATATGCAAATAAACATTTTCACTGTGTTGTTAATGTATATGTGACAAATAAAGGCATTTTCTGTTCTTTGGATATTTTATTCTATGTCTAAAACACTCAATAATTCAACCCAGAATAGTAGAAAAATAAATATTTATTCATTGATTTATCTATTTGTTTAAATGTAGATAAATGCATTGTTGTTAGATTGCACAATTGGTCCCAAGGTGTTTATTAACTGTTATTTAACAGTGCAACCTGATAGGTGGCATGTTCCTGTTAAGACAATTGCTAAGACAGATATCTTCATTGTTAGCACAATGGAATCGTTTTGTAAATAGTAATGGAGTTTATACAACACAGAAATGTAGTCTTGAATCTGTTGACTTGTTGTGGTTTCTACGCAACATGAATTTCAGTTTATATGGAAAGCAACAAAAACCTGAACATAATTCTTAAAGGACCCACATACCATATTTAACCATTAAAACGTAACATAGCAATAAATAAGAAATAAGAGTAAAATATAAAACAATGAATTAATTTATTAAATGTGGATTAATATATTACATATTACGATTAGTCACGATTAAAAAATATACACATACAAATATGTTTACAAATATGTATATATATATATATATATATATATATATATATATATATATATATATATATATATATATATATATAGATATATATATATATATATATATATATATATATATATATATATATATATACTCGGAGTCAGATACTATACACACTTTCTAGGACTGTAGTACTCACTACAGGTCGTGAGCGAGCTGATTGGCCAAAGCGTGTGATCGACAGCCATAAAACCCAAACATAATCCTTTTTCTAAAGTCTCTGACCAATGGCTGATTCAGTGGGCGGGATTTTTAAATTCCCGGTTGTTATGCCGCTGTTTTCAATTGTTTGAAGTGTCCCACCGGAGAAAGAGGCTTTCCTGCCTAAAAATGGCGCATCCGGAATTAAAGACACCCTGTCTGTATTAACCCTTTAAATGTGTTCTAGTTCGTTTACAAAAATAAATGTAGGATTAAAGTCACTCGGCTGAACTCGTGGAAACACCACATCCTCTTCTGTAACGGGTATGTAGCCTGTTAGCGTAGCCGGCTAACACGACACTCCATAACAGCTAGTCCGGTATAATCTCCTCGAATGGATTCCACTGTACACATATAAATTACATTATAGATTATATTTATAGTAGAACTGGTTAAAAGAAACACTGCTATTCACGTTTGTTGATTTGTTGTTTTTTTAAAGTGTAGGGTCAGATGTCACTTTGTGAAAGATCAACATTGAGCTGCTTCAGTCTAATATTTAAATGCAGTCATGAAGAGATATTACTAAATAAAAATGCACTAAACTCGTTTATTCATTTAGTTTAGTGTGGAGTTTGTACATGTTCTCCCCGGGCCTCAGGGGGGTTTTCTCCGGGTTCTCCGGTTTCCTCCCCTGGTCCAAAAACATGCACGGTAGGTTGATTGGCACCTTGGAAAATTGTCCCTAGTGTATGAATGTGTGTGTGTGTGTGTGTCCTGAGATGGGTTGGCATTCCATCCAGGGTGTATCCTGCCTTAATGCCCATAGACTCCTGAGATAGGCACAGACTCCCCGTGACCCGAGAGAAGATTGGATAAAGCGCTAGAAGATGAATTTAGTTTACCTGATGTGCACAGACTCCCTGCGACTCGAGAAGGAAGATTGGATAAAGCGGTAGAAGATGAATTAATTAATCAATCACATTTACATTTTACAGTATTTGGCGGACGCCCTTATCCAGAATGACTTACAACTGAGCAATTGAGGGTTAAGGGCCTTGCTCAAGGGCCCACTAGTGGCAGCTTGGTGATGGTGGGGTTTGAACCTAACCCTAACCTTTCAGCACTTTTGGCTTCATTCTGGCCATTTTTTTTACGCTCCTGTGTGAAAAAGCAAAGTGCATCTATGTGACGGTACCAAGTTTGGCCTGCCACGCCACATGGAGAAATTATTTGGCTGGGCTTTGGTTAGCAGAAGTGTAAAACAGCCTGATGTGTCCGTATTTCATTCATTCATTCATTCATTTTCTACCGCTTTATCCGATCTTCCCTCGGGTCACGGGGAGCCTGTGCCTATCTCAGGCGTCTATGGGCATTAAGGCAGGATACACCCTGGATGGAATGCCAACCCATCGCAGGGCACACACACACATTCACACACACATTCATACACTAGGGACAATTTTCCAAGGTGCCAATCAACCTACCGTGCATGTTTTTTTTTTTGGACCGGGAGGAAACCGGAGAACCCGGAGAAAAAAACCCCCTGAGGCACGGGGAGAACATGCACAAACTCCACACACACATGGCCGAGACGGGAATCGAACCCGGATCCTGGCGGTGTGAGGCGAACGTGCTAACCACTACGCCACCGTGCCCCTGTGTCCGTATTTATTTAGTGAAAATAATAATAATAATAATAATAATGACTTTGTTACAGTTCTTTGTTGGTGTTGATTGCATGGCCCACCATTTAAATTTGGTATTAATGAAACTCCTTTGAGCGTAAACATGTTTGAAAATTTACACCAAATATTACATAACCGATCGGCTTCCTGTCATATAAATCTCAATTAGTTACTGCACTTTTATATATTGATTACACTGTCAATAGTTTATGGCTTTAAGATGAAATATTAGATAAGGGGGTAGAGAATCAAATACTAATACATCTATTAAATTCGAAGTGCCTTATCAGTGAATAATAATGACGTTTGGATGCCTTGCTGCTGTTCTCCCCAAGACGTTGTGCAGAGTTAATTTGCATGCTCCTAACTATTTGCATATACAGCAGGTGTGAAAAAGTGGTGTACATTTTTTTCCACACCTGCCTAAATTTTTTCCCCCCATTACTGTTTTGCAAATTATTCCTTTTTCGCATTGTCTAAAAAAAAAAAAAAACAACACCTCATGTGAGCATAAAAACTTTTTTTGTGATTTGATGCGTTTCCATGAGCCGTATGTTGAATTCACTATTTAAATTTGCGCATTTTGAAGGGTCATAGAAACGCACCTATTGTCGTTTTAGCTGTGGGAGAAAATGCAACACAGACGAGTGTTCAAATGCAATTACACCCGCTAATCTTTGCATAACTGGCATTCATCAACAAACATGCACTTAACATAAACTTTCCATTAACCTTTTTGGTGGTAATTATTAATTCCGTTTGATTTCAACTTTTCTACAAGACTGGAAAAAAAAACACTGAGAGGGAGAGAGATGTGTAGAACTGCGAAGACGAACAAAGGTAATGCTTAGATCAGCGATTTGGGAAGTAATGTAACATATTTACATATTTCCCAGGTGACTGAAAGTATCCAGGATAGATGGTGGAAATGGGCACAGTCGTACAGGAAGAGCTGAAATTCCGCGGAGTTGATTTTGCCATTAAAGTGGAACTGCAAGATGGCTTACTCGCGGTGGAGATTTCAGACGTCGTGACCGCAGACCAGTGGGGTGGGGAATTCGATCCGGCCTGTAAGTGTGTACCCGTTTTTAATGAACCATTTGAACTGAATGCGTCATGCCTCGATTTCCCCTGACCTGCTCGTTGGTGTCTTTCAGACATTGAAGATCTCACTCGCAAAACCGGAAACTTTAAACAGTTCCCTATATTCTGTAGCATGCTCGAGTCGGCAGTCAGTAAGGTAACGTCACTGTGTTATATTATTATTTATTTACAACATTAAAACGCTAAAAGTATAAATGGACGATGCATGCAAAAATGAACAGATCAAGTGTGTTGTTGTTTATTAAATAATTATTATCGCTGTTGTCACAAACGACCATTTATTCCATTCTCTATTAATGTTTGTTTAAACACCCAGACCAGTGAGTCGGTGACCCTTGATCTGCTGACCTACTCGGACCTGGAGCTTTTGCGGAACAGGAAGGCAGGTGTGGTGGGGAGGCCCCGGGCCCAGCAGCAGTCCCCGGCTCTCAGCACTAAACGCTACCTCATCCTTATTTACACCGTGGAGTTTGATAGGTCGGTATTCTTAGAAATTCTGTAGAGATTAAAATGTACACCATTCTACTCGTGCATTTTACTGACAATTATCCAGTGCAAATCGTGTTTATAATAATAATAATAATAATAATAATAATAATAACGATAATAATAATTTTATTTACGGGTGCCTTACGTGACTATTATTAACAGATAAAACAAACAAGCCAATTAACAGCAACAACCTCAAACTATTAAACACTGTACAGCTGATGAGAAGGATGTAAACAATATCGCCTAAAGAGCTGCGTTTTTAAAAGGGAAGAAGTACAGAGCTAAATAGCTAAAAACTAGTGACATGTAACGCCGTCACGTAATTTAACCACAAAATAAAAGTAACAATAATTCGTTCCATTTGAGGAAAGAATGTCTACTTAAATTACAATTTGATTCTGATGCAGCTCAGTTTCGAAAAATATAACTTAAATATAAGTAAACATAAGCGCCACCTAGTGGACAAATGAAAGTATTTTATAAAGTAGTTTATTGATTTTATAAAAGCATTGAAAATTTACACTACTTATTACATTTTGAATAGGGTCATTTATAATCCATTACAGAAGAAGCAGAATATACGGAGAAGTACGGAGCTAAATAGCTAAAAACTTAATCCCCTACACAGTGTTGGGGAGGAACTAGTGACATGTAACGCTGTCACGTAACTTAACTGCAAAATAAAAGTAACAATAATTCGTTCCATTTGAGGAAACAATGTCTACTTAAATTTGATTCTGATGCAGCTCAGTTTAGAAAAATATAACTTAAAAATAAGTAAATATAAGCGCCACCTAGTGGACAAACGAAAGTATTGAAAAATAATCAAATGTAATCGCTTTACTTTTATAAAAGCATTGAAAATTTACACTACTTATTACATTTTGAATAGGGTCATTTATAATCCATTACAAGTACAGCTTTGTACTTTTATTTTATCTTATGAACATCATTTCAACATATCACAGATGTTTTGTTTGTTTTTCTTGCTTGGCAGTTGTTTTGAATGTCGGTCTTGTGCTTCCTCTAGGATCCACTACCCTTTGCCTCTGCCGTATATCGGCAAACCCGATCCTGCAACCCTTCAGAGAGAGATCAGGGCTTTGAGGGCGGAGCTAAACGCTGTGAGGATGCGAGGAGACCATGCAACGTCGGACCAAGAAATTCGTCGAATGCGTGCAGAGTCAGTTCTGTTTTTATATTTTAACAATCAAGCTATTGAAATATATATGATCAGAGACCGGCATATCTAATGTATTACCTTTTTTAAAAAAAAAAAAACAAACAAACAATGTGCTTAGGTTAGCTGTGGTCAGGGAGGAGAAGGATGCGTTGGCTGAGGCTCTGGAGCGGCTTCGCGCAGCCGGGACTGATCCCACTTCAGCAAATCGGGGACTCAGGGAAGCAGTGCGTAGTCTAGAGGAGCAGCTTTTAAGAGAAAGAGCAAAAAGCCAACGCTCAGCAAGCAAGAGGGGACAAGAACAGCGCCATCTCATGGAGCAGGTGAGCGCTCACACTAGCCGGGTTCAGGTCACTCAGGATGGCTTGTACTATAATATTTGCCTTTGATACATTACGATAATAAATGCATACCATAAGTGAGAAATTATATTAATATAAGTGACAATAAAACGGAATAATATCTTAATGCGTTTGTATCAAACTGTAGAAATATGTAACGATGAAAATTATATTCAATATGTTCTATTTTCTTTTCACTGCAAACACAAATGCAAACTAATTCTTGCAAAATGTAACAAAAAGCAGGAACATGTGTTTTATTTCGACTTTAAAGGGAAAAAAAATGCAACTGCAGTAACAGTTTTTCAACGGTACCGCAACAATTTAGGAAACACCGCCACCTGCAGGCGAATTTCAGAACAGCAGCGTAAATTATAATATAATATAACGTATACATGGTTTTACATTAATTATAGGCATAAGATGAAATTCACGCCTTTATTGGACAGAAAAGTGAAGCAATATAGTATTAATGCATAATATTGTAAGAATATTCATTTGACTGTAAATTTAGTGCGTTAATTGATGTTTTAAAGGTTCTTCTGAAGTGATGGTCTTTGAGATGGTCACGTCATCAATGCACAATTCTACATTTTTTTTCATTCTAGTCAAATATGTATACATAGTATACATAATTAAAAACATCTTGTCTCCGAAGCTGTTTTGGAGTTAATATCTCCATATTTGTTTTATGTCTAGCCACATGAAACTTGTTTTCTATGCTGACATTTCAACATTTTGTCTAAAAAGTGGAGAAAATCGGTTTATATCTTCCCTTTCATAGACATACGTGCTTAAATCCACATTTTCCTGCTTTTGGCATCTCGAATGATTTGGTCTTATGTATATTGTTAAATAAACAGGCTGCCAGATGAACCAGTTTGTACATATGAGTTTATATCCAGACCATTATTAGATTTCGCCTTTTTTTCCTTTATACAGAATAACTGACAAAGTACTGCGTTGATCACAATATCATCAGTAATAAAAAAATTCCACCCTTTTCCTAGTTGGAGGAAGTAAGGGCTTCAGAGCGAGCGCTACGAGTACGTGTGAAGAATCTGACCACTGAGTTAGCTGTGTTACGGAGGGGGTAAGTGCTGTGTAACTGTCTGATTTATTACACTATAACTTTGAGGGGGGTGGGGGTGGTAAACTTTTTGGATCAAGGGCTTCACTGACTTTTAAGATTTGACAGACAGGGCCGGTCCAGCACCAGGTGCATGCATATCGAATGTAATCATATAAAAGACATTCATTTTAATATTCAGTACGTCACCTAATGCGCCCCCTGGTGGAGCATCAGGCAGTTACAGGACAAAGAAATGCAGTCGGAATTATACGATTTGGACAATTCTGTACCAATCTTCTACGGGCTGTATTAAAAGGACCAGAGGGGGCCCGGATGTGGCCCTGAACCTGTGTGCTACTGTTTGAGCTGTCACTTCCTTTCTTTTGCAGGAGGATTACACCAATTCTTTCTGGCCAGACCGGGTCCAGGGGTGCGGCAGATCTTCCACGGTCCTCCTCAAGGGAGCGTGCTTTACTCGGCGCAGGAGCAAGGGCTCGTTCAGGGTCCAGAGAGAGAGCAGAGGATCAGAGCAGGAGGTCCGAAGATAGAGGGAGACGGTCAGGTTCTTCGGGAGCACGCAACCAATTCTCACGGCCATCGCCGTCTCCAACAGGCACGTGTGTTTTTTCCCCCGTGTGGAATATCAGTGTGTGCTACTTTTCATTGTGAACCGATCGATGTTTCTTAATATTTAATTCACTGTAATGACATTGTCTGATAAAACAGACTATTCTTTGATTATTTGCAAAGGATTCCCATCTTTTTTTTTTTTATGTTTTTTTTTTTTTTATGTTATATTTTTTGTTCGGACAATAGTTCTCACCTTCTAAATGCAGGATAGACCTTGGATGGAATGCCAACCCATCACAAGACACACACACACACACACACACACACAATTATACACTAGGGACAATTTTCCAATCAACCTACCGTGCATGTTTTTGGACTGGGAGGAAACCGGAGAACCCGGAGAAAAACCCCCAAAAAAAAACCCCCTGAGGCACGGGGAGAACATGCACAAACTCCACACACACATGGCAGAGACGGGAATCGAACCCGGACCCTGGTGGTGTGAGGCGAACGTGCTAACCACTAAACCACCGCGTGGATAACCCATAACCACTAAACCACCGCGCCCATGATTAGTTCATCCGTGTGAAATATAATATATAAGATATAGGGAGGTGTTGGCTTAGTGGTTATGGTGTCGGACTCTGGACCAGGAGATCGCAGGTTCAAACCACACAACCACCAAGCTACCAGTAGTGAGTCCTTGAACAAGGCCCTTAACCCTCAACTGCTCAGTTGTAAGTCGCTCTGGATAAGGGCGTCCGTCAAATCCCGTAAATGTAAATAAGTGATTAAACACAAAAATAATAAGTTAGTAATTGAAAAATATCACTTTGTTGTTTTTATTTTTTAATTTTTAAAACTTAGGGTCCCGAGGGCCTCGTTTCGACCCCACAGCATACATTCAAGATCGACAACGAAGGCAAAAAGAATCCGAACTAAAGAAGTGAGTCCGTTTTCTTTCTGTTTGTGTTTATTTGCTTTGCTTTAAAGCGTTTTGTTTTCCTGACCACCACACATCACACGTTTTCAAATGGTCTTTCCTAGCCAAAGAAAGGTTAGAAGGGACATGCTGGCATCTCCGGCTCTGAATGAGCGCGCCCGCTCGCGGTCCCGAGAGCGCGGTCCTCAGCCGATCAGACGCGGGAGCGGCGGCCGGGGCAGGAGCGCGTCTGTGGAGAGCAGGAGGAGCCGTCACTCTTCTGAAAGTTCGCTGGTCGAGTTTGAGGATCTCGCCAAGCCTCTAAATAGCAGGTCGCTAAAATCACGCTCATCATTCACCGATGCATAAAGGATGGATTTTCATGTCGTTCTTTTAAACAGGGGGAGAAAAGCGGCGTATAACGGCCCAGCGACGGTGAGCACCTACATTCAACACTTTTAAAGTGATAGCGGTCTGTTTGTGCTCTCACCGTAACTGTAACCTGTTTCTTCCCCATAGACGAGAGGAAGACACTCGAATAAAAAGCCAATGTGTAGCACTCCAGCACAGAGAGTCAGAGGTAGGCATGATGACCCTCCATTTCGGCTATTATATCAGGACAAATTTCTTGATGTGAACTTATCTATGACTGCAATACAGTGAGAACAGTGAAAGTACTTTATTGTTATTGTTGTGTATTTTTGTTTTTTTGTATCTTCTTTGCAGATTTCTGGGTTTCATTCATTTTCAATATGAACAGTTCATTCATTCACTCACACATACACTAGGGACAATTTTCCAAGGTGCCAATCAACCTCCCGTGCATGTTTTTGGACCGGGGGAGGAAACCGGAGAACCCGGAGAAAAACCCACTGAGGCACGGGGAGAACATGCAAACTCCACACACACACACACATGTCCGAGACGGGAATCGAACCCAGACCCTGGTGGTATGAGGCAAACGTGCTAACCACTAAACCACCGTGCCCCCAGTATGAACAGTTCAATATGAATAAATAAACAGGTAGCCGTGGTAACCATGCTGTAAACCGTGCTGTTTTCACATGCAGGACATATTCCCATCATTTACATGATTATAATTGTATAATATGAACCAAAGTAGGGGGCACGGTGGCTTAGTGGTTAGCACGTTCACCTTACACCGCCAGGGTCTGGGTTCGATTCCCGTCTCGGCCATGTGTGTGTGGAGTTTGCATGTTCTCCCCGTGCCTCAGAGGGGTTTTTCTCCGGTTTCCTCCAGGTCCAAAAACATGCACGGTAGGTTGATTTGCATCTTGAAAAATTGTCCCTAGTGTGTGTGTGTGTGTGTGTGTGTGTGTGTGTGTGTGTGTGTGTGTGTGTGTGTGTGTGTGTGTGTGTGTGTGTGTGTCTGTGTGTGTGTTGGGCGATGGGTTGGCATACCATCCATGGTGTATCCTGCCTTAATGCCCATAGACGCCTGAGATAGACATAGACTCCCCGTGACCCAAGGGAAGATCAGATAAAGCGGTAGAAGATGAATGAATGAATGAATGAATGAACTGTTCATACTGTTCGTATTGAAAATGAATGAAACCCAGAAATCTGCAGAGAAGATACACAAAAATCAAAAATACACAACAATAACAATAAAGGACAATAAACAAAAATAAACTAAAGTAAAAGGTTTTAAACTACTTTCACTGTTCTCACTGTGTGTGGAGTTTGCATGTTCTCCCCGTGTCTCAGGGGGTTTTTCTCCGGGTTCTACGGTTTCCTCCCCCGGTCCAAAAACATGCACGGTAGGTTGATTGGCACCTTGGAAAATTGTCCCGAGTGTGTGTGTGTGTGTGTGTGTGTGTGTCCTGTGATGGGTTGGTATTCCATCCAGGGTGTATCCTGCCTTAATGCCCATAGACGCCTGAGATAGACACAGACTCCCCATGACCCGAGGGAAGATCGGATAAAGCGCTAGAAGATGAATGAATGAATGAACCAAAGTATTAATAACTGAACCTCCATTCTGATGGGCAGTGATCATTTTGTCCCTTTACTTTTGCCCCCACGGCAGAGAGTTCTGTGGATACCGGCGCAGACCTGTCTGAGATCGATGCCCGTCTCCAGGCCCTGCAGGAGTACATGAGAGAACTGGACACGGGATGCTAGTAACACTTGGTGAACTTGATCTTTGAGTTCTATTGCACAAACAGGCGATGATCAGAATGAGCAAAAGTTTTCCCCCCAGTTTTACCAGATAATCTGTAATTATGGTTAATTATCTTAAACATTTTTATTCCAATTGACTAACACTGACTTGAAGGACATTTTTTCAGATTTTATGTGACTAGTTGTGTATATACTACATGCACTGTGTGTGTGTGAATTAGGATATTTGTATGTGGTGCAGCTCTTGTTTTATCCAATTTGTCCAAATTGTATGACCCTTTTTATACCAAGATTTGAATTCGTCCTTTTTATACCTTTATCTGTAATCAGTTTTCTAAGCTTATCGTTGTGATGGCATTGTGGTTGACTGATTAATTGTGATCCACTCATTTACATAGAAAACCTTTTAAGGGCACGCATGCAAAGTTGTTTACACAATGATTTTCCCCCTGGTTTGCTCAAACATGCTTTGTATTCATTGTATTTTATTACACCAGTGCAACCACAATGTAAATATTCCTAACAAATAATATCTATGCTAATTGATTCCTTTTAAGCAAAGCCGTCACCCTCTGCTCGAAGGACTTGTTTTGTTGCAGTCAAAAGTCATTATTTGTGCATTTTTTGGTTTCTACACAGTTCGCCTAATGTCAGTCGTCTCGTCCCGTGTGTTTTATTTAGAGAATAAGAGATTAGGATAAGCAGGAGTGGTAGCTATGCAAGTACATGTATTATTTATTAACAACACTGACCCTGAAGCTGCATTTTATAGTTGTAACAGCAAAATGTTTCAGGTGAGTCATTTTTATTGTGGGTTTTGACTAAAATAGGTTTTATTTTTGGAATAACTTGTTCCTTGTATCTTTTATATGGGCAATGTGTAGAGTTGGTCTTTTCATAATGAATACCTACCTGTATGCACTACTAAACTGTTAGTGAAATACGAACCATGTGGTGTACTATACCATGATTTATTTATTATTACACCACAATGTTTTTACAAATGTGTTCTTTAGAGCCTCTGGTTGTAATGAATAAAATGGTAAGAATGAGCAGACAAGTTCTACCCTGGATTTACAGCTGCCAGAGTTGCTGTTATGTATATGTGTAGAACACTTTTTGACAAATAAGAATTAAACATTGTGTACTGTTTATCATGACATGGTCTTCTATAGAGATCCTGTGTCCTGTGCTGTAGCTGCTCACAGCTGGCCCACATCTCTTAAATAGAAGTGCTGGGTGTAAGCAGCTCATCCATCTGCCATCTTGTGCCTCCAACACACACGTCATTCAAATATTCCGGTTTATATAAAATGCTAGAGAAGGGTAACTATAAGGCTAAGCATATTGTAAATAAGAATTTGTTTGAGAAAAGTGTGATGTTAAGAACAGCTTTGTTTAAATAATTAATGTCATCCTGAACATTTTCTGTAAATCATGCGAGTTTGTAGAAGGGATCCACCTGATCTAATCCTGAAAATATTCTGCCGTATTGCAATTCTTTTGGGGTTAAATTTTAGAATGCATTTCCATTCGTCTGCCCAACGCACCGCTCTGGTTTGTTTGTTTGTTCGTAATACATACGTGTGTGTGTGTGTGTGAGAGAGAGAGATAGTTAAGAGGATGAATGAAAAGTCTTGAAATAAGCATTGTTGCAAGTAAAAAAAAATAGATAGATAGACAGATAGATAGAGTGAGGGAGAGGTAGATGGTGACGGAGAGGTAGATAGAGATAGATGGCTAGATAGAGTGAGGGAGGGAGAGAGAGAGATAGATGGCTAGATAGAGTGAGGGAGAGGTAGATATAGATAGACAGATAGGCTGACTGACCGACAGAGACGCATATAGACAGACACAGTCAGACAGACAAACAGATAGATATACAGATACACGGACGGACGGACGGATAGATAGATAGATAGAGACATGTAGATAGACAGACACACAGTCAGACAGACAAACAGATAGATAGATAGATAAATAGATAGATATACAGATTCATGGACAGACAGATAGAGAGATAGCTAGATAGAAGGGAGAGGTTGATAGAAGTAGGTAGGTAGGTAAATAGACTGACAGAGAGACATGTAGATAGACAGACACAGTCAGACAGACAGACAGATAGATAGATATACAGATACATGGACGGACAGATAGAGAGATAGATAGATATAGTGAGGGAGAGGTTGATAGAGGTAGGTAGGTAGCTAGGTAAATAGACCGACAGAGACAGACAGATAGATAGATATACAGATACATGGACGGACAGATAGAGAGATAGATAGATAGTGTGAGGGAGAGGTAGATGGAGAGATAGAGTGAGGGAGAGGTTGATAGAGGTAGGTAGGTAGATAGACCGACAGAGAGACATGTAGATAGACAGACACAGTCAGACAGATTGATAGACTGACAGAGGCATATAAATAGATAGACAGAGAGACATATACATAGACACACAGTCAGACAGACAGATAGATAGATAGACCGACAGAGGCATATAGATAGACAGAGAGACAGATAGATAGATTGAGTATAAAATGATAGACAGTAGTTGTGGGTATTAATTGCTGTTATTTGTAATACCGCGTTCTCTTTCCTAAAATAAGAAGAATTGCCATATTAAACTACGACGTCACTTTAAGGAAAAGTGCCGAGAACGGGGGCGTGGTCAGGCCAATCCACCAATCAGCGCAGGCGAGGAAGCGGAATCTGCCTTTCTCACACACACACACACACACACACACAGAGGCATGTTTATGTGGCGCTCAGCGGGTCAGATTTAATACAAACGTGTGATTCTGATGGACGTAAGTCGCTGATCGTGGAGCGGTTAATGCGCATTAATGGCCTCGAGCAAAGCCTGCTAATCCGAGCACAACAACACCGCGATCTGTGCTGGAAGTCTCGAGGCGCTAGTGCGCGCTCTCAGGATGACTAAAACGCCCGGCAGCGCTGCTCCATGTCCGGATGTTACAGATATGATCCACTGGCCGACTCCTGCAGAGCAGCACAGCCGTGTTGTCGCCCTGAGAGCTGCTGCTCCTCCGGAACTCGTCGTCACCTGTGAACCGTGCGTGGCCCAAACCGAGCGGCTCGATCCGCCTAAACCCAGCGGACTTTCCTGCGGCTCTCAACCCGACGACGAGTCCCTGTGCTCAGACAGCGGCTTTGGCGGCTCCCCGGTGTCCTCGCTCGGGCTCAGGAAACTGTCCGACTGCTCCTCTGTGGGCCTTTCTCCCACCTCCAGCTTCGAGGAGTATGACGAGGAGTTCAGCGGCGGTAATGAGGGCAGAGATGCGGTGAGTTTCATTTTCATTGCGGGTTTTGTTGTTGTTGTTGTTGTTGTTGTTGTTGTTGTTGTTGTTGTCCTGCTTTTGTATATCATTACACATTCATTTCAACCCTCACTTTTCTTCCTTATCTGTAATAATGTTGGGTCTCAAGAACCGTCTCGAGGTTTTGAATAAATGCTTTAAAAAAAAAAAGATTTATCATCAGTAATATTATATTTTTTTTCTGTTGTTTACGTTTTTATTTTCATAGAATAATTTCTGTTTGTAAGGGGCACGGTGGTTTAGTGGTTATCACGTTATCCTCACACCGACAGGGTCCGGGTTCGAGTCCCGTCTCGGCCATGTGTGTGTGGAGTTTGTGCATGTTCTCCCCGTGCCTCAGTGGGGTTTTTCTCCGGGTTCTCCGGTTTCCTCCCCCGGTCCAAAAACATGCGCGGTAGGTTGATTCACACACTAGGGACAATTTTCCAAGGTGCCAATGTGTGTGTGTGTGTGTGTGAGTGTGAGTGTGATGGGTTGGCATTCCATCCAGGGTGTATCCTGTATTAATACCCGCCTGAGATAGACACAGAGTCCCCGTGACCCGAGGGAAGATCGGATAAAGCGGTAGAAGATGAATGAATGAATTTCTCTATTTGTAATGCACACTGTCTCCATACATTCAGGAAATGTATATGTAATGTACCAGGCATGTGTTTTAAAACACCTTTATTTTTATGGAAACATTGTACTGAAGTTTACTACAGTGTTTTATTTATTTGTTTATTCATTTATTCTTGAGGCTCTTTTTTTTTTTCTTTTGACGCATTTTCTCTCTCAGCCGTAATGAGGAAGTCACCAGGAATCGTTTTCCGGTCATCTTGGCTTCCCGGAGGTGTTGAGAGTAGAATGGCCTTTATTTGTCTCACATCCATTACAGCACAGCAAAATTGTTTCCGTCAGTGTCAGCCATGATACAGCGCCCCCTGGAGCATAGAGGGTTAAGGGCCTTGCTCAAGGACAGCAAGAGTGGCAGCTTTATCGATACCTGGGCTCGAACCCCCGATCAGTATCCTAGTGCCTTAAACCACCAACATACACCCTCTCAGTGCGTGTTGCTGCATTTCCGTCACTCTCTGGTCCAACTCGTGTAATATGAGCTCAACCTGATTTAATGCTGGTGATTGTGTAGACCAGATCACACCATCACTTAGACACATGGCTCTTTTATAAATGGAAACAACTGATGATCTAAAGAAGCGGATCCCCGACCTTTTTTATGCAACGCTTTAATGTCAAACAATATTTTCACGGCGCGGTCTTTAAGGTGTGACGGATAAATACAACACAATAAAACCTGTTTGGTCTTCAAGTGGCAAAGCAGTTTTGAAAGCGTTGTTGCGTCATTAGAGCGTCACTCACCATAATATCATACAGAGTGGGGTTCGGTGTGTGGGAACGTCCTGGCGCATTAAATCCATATTTCATGTAGGACTCCTGGTTATTGTCTGTTAAATGCAGCTTTGAAGTTGTAGGATCGTCGTCTGTCTCCTCACTGGCTTTTTTTACCCAGCGCAAAGAAAGTTTTTTGTCTATTTTGCTGACTTATAGGGTTGGAAAATGGGGGTTTAGTGGTTAGCACGTTCACCTCACACCGCCAGGGTCCGGGTTCGATTCCCGTCTCGGCCATGTGTGTGTGGAGTTTGTGCATGTTCTCCCCGTGCCTCAGGGGAGTTTTTCTCCGGGTTTTCCTCCCCCGGTCCAAAAACATGCACGGTAGGTTGATTGGCACCTTGGAAAACTGTCCCTAGTGTATGAATGTGTGTGTGTGTGTGTGTGTGTGTGTGTGTGCCTTGCGATGGGTTGGCATTCCATCCAGGGTGTATCCTGCTTTAATGCCCATAGACGCCTGAGATAGACACAGACTCCCCCTGACCCGAGGGAAGATCGGATATAGTGGTAGAAGATGAATGAATGAATTTGCACCTTTTTAATGAATACAGGCGTTTTTGCATGAACCGTGTAACATTCACTAGCGTGCATCAGTCGGGTTTTGAGGAAAACTCTAGCCGTAGTTGACGAATGTCTCCGTTTGAAGACTTGCGACTCTGATGTTTCATCATTCAGTGTTTCGAGCCCTGCCGGGAACTGTGCATGTAAACGCTGTTCCGTGTGATTGTGCCGAGGGATACAAGTACACTTTTAAGTTCATCGCAACGGATGCACGGCTCACTGGAGATGGTGGGCCGCCTCCTTCTGCCATGTTTTTCTATTCTGGAGAATGTCATGGTGGTGTAAATGATGTGGAAGTGAACAATACCAGGAAGAAGAAACAGGATATGAATGATTAATTTGTGTTTACTTTGCACAGTTGAATGTAAGTGTGTATTACTCAAGCTGGTCGTTTTATTTATTTATTTATTTATTTTCCATTTCCCCTCCTGGTTACTTCCTACTGTTACCTGGTGCACACCTGGAAAGAAAACCCCTAATGGGTTATAAAGGTTGGCCTGCATTCTCTGAGGTCACACTCCAGAATCAACATCATGTATATAATTAAGCTTATCCTCACAGAAGTTTACAGTTACAATAGGGAGGGGTGTAGCTCAGTGGTTTAAGGCTCTGGGGTGCTGATTACAAGGCTCTGGGATCACCAAGCTGCCATTGCTGGGTCCTTGAGCAAATCCCTTAACCCTCTGTGCTCCGGGGGCGCCGTATCATGGCTGACACGGTGCTCTGACCCCAACTTCCTAACTACATGGGATATGCAAAGAAAGAATTTCACTGTGCTGTAATGTTTGTGTGACTAATAAATGCTATTCTATAAAATAAAATCAGCAGATTTGAGTCATCAGTGCAAAGTCAGTCTTTTCACTTAATTAAAGTAATAAATGTAATTTTTCAGCAAAGAAAATTGGAATTCTCCCATTTATTTATTTATTCCCAATTGTATTCAACCAACTCTTGGTGGGCAACTATTGCTTGAAAGTGATCAGGCTGTGAATGTGTGTGTATATATAAATATATGTGTATATATGTATATTTCTTGTGTATGTATATGTATATATCTTGTATATATAGGGGCATATTGTATATATATCGGCTGTGATAGGTGTGTATGTATGTAATATGTATAATATATAGTGTTAGTATATGTATATATATATGTATATATATATATATATATGTATATTATATATATATATAGTATATATATAATATATAACGCGTGTATAGGCATAATACTAGGGATTAACGTGTTAAGGCGCTGCTGATTAACGCAGTGTGATTAAGCTGCATTACTATGTAAGTTAACGCAGTGTTCTGCTAAAACCTTCACTCCGTTTGGTTTCGTTCATTCGCAAACACAGATTGAACACGTAAGAGTGATCACAAGACTTCAAAGAACTAAGAATAAAAGGGTTCAATGGGTTCGCAATACGACACAAAGAAAAATAAAGAAAGAAGAAATGAAAATAATTCAGTGCATCCACTCACGCTTCCTATATTTCCCTGAATTACGCCCACTAGTTGCGCATTCACAATAGGCGTATATTACTATATTAGCGTATATTACCGTATGGAACATTACGGAAGCTACGCAAGCGCATCGCATTCCCAAATCCGTATTACGCAATAAAGCGCATTTTTCTTTTGGGAATGCAATGCGCTTCCGTATAACCTAAACACCGTATCACCAGTTTATATGGAAAAAGCAACCGGAACACAATTCTTAAAGGAGCCACGTCCCATATTTTACACTTCAAAACAATCCACTAAACAAAGTAACATTGAAATTAACAAGAAATTTTAAATAATCAAGAATTTTATTTAAGGGAGAGCTTTTGAGTGAAATGTTTATAATTATAACGTAATTGTGGTACATTGCAAACGTGTGTGTGTGTGAGTGTGTATGTGTATATGTATGTGGTGGTGGGATATTGTGTGTTATTTATATAATATATATATAGAGATATATATATGTTATATATATCCCTATATATATATAGTGTATATATATGTATATATATATATGTGTGTGATGTGTATTTGTGTGTATATGTGTATATATTATATATATCTATATATATATATATATGTATATATAAGTTTATGTATATATATCTATATACATATAGTATATACACACACATATTAACCACACACACACACACACACACACACCACACACACACATCACATATAAATATATTATCTATATATAGTATATATATATTCTCGTATATTATGTATCTTTATTTATTTATATGTGTTTTTCTGTCTATTATGTTATTGTATATATTCGTATTATTATTTATTTTTTATTATTTGTGTTTCTTTATTAGTTGTTTCTTGTGTGTATGTATGTATGTATGTATATTCCCATGTGGATTGCTAGTGGTGAGATTTTTTTAAAGGGGTAGAAAACTAATAAATTGTAGTCAGTTTAATTATGTAGTCTCTAATTATGATTAGACAATTGTTTATTTTCATTTGTGGATCAAAGCCACAAGTTTGTGGTATTGTGTGAAGTGTTCGTTTCTGCAATTCCTTGCATACCGTGCATTTCATTTCAGGAAATTTGAGCACCTTCCTGGCCTGTGGCATTAGCAAAACAAGTCCATTCTGTAAATGTTTCATCAGTTATTGTGTAAGGTGAAGGAGCTGTCACTGGGCTCGGGATATTGCCTGATAAGTTTAGCAGGTTCAGCATTGTTGTCAATGATTGCTTGATGGACGCGAGTGCAGAAGGAGTTGGTTGTGTGAGCTGAAGACGGAGGTAAGGATCGGAGCTGTGGGATTGAAGATTTTGAACCTGATATACTTTTGTGATTATATTTATAAATCATGTGTCATTATCATGTGCACATTTGTTTATTGTTTTCTTGTACCCAAAAATCAAGCATGCAAAATCCATTAAATCCATGTTTGGTTATAAAGGAATGTTGTTTTTGAGGTAATAACTGGTCGTGTTCATATTCCACTAGAAGAGAATTTGGTACTACTGGGTCCAAACATTAACTGTATCTTCTCATTAAAAATGCCAGGGTAGTGACATTACTGACAGACATTACATTACTGACATTAAACTATAGTGTGGTGACATTACTGACAGACATTACATTACTGACATTAAACTATAGTGTGGTGACATTACTGACAGACATTACATTACTGACATTAAACTGTAGTGTGGTGACATTACTGACAGACATTACATTACTGACATTAAACTATAGTGTGGTGACATTACTGACAGACATTACATTACTGACATTAAACTGACAGACATACATTACTGTATTAAACTATACATGTGGTGACATTACTGACAGACATTACATTACTGACATTAAACTATAGTGTGGTGACATTACTGACAGACATTACATTACTGACATTAAATTGTACTGTAGTGACATTACTGACAGACATTACATTACTGACATTAAACTATACTGTGGACATTACTGACATTACTTACTGACATAAACTATAGTGTGGTGACATTACTGACAGACATTACATTACTGACATTAAACTTGTACATGTGGTGACATTACTGACAGACATTACATTACTGACATTAAACTGTAATGTGGTGACATTACTGATAGACATTACATTACTGACATTACATTACTGACATTAAACTATAGTGTGGTGACATTACTGACAGACATTACATTACTGACATTAAACTGTATACATTACTGTTACATTACTGTTAAACTGGTGACATTACTGACAGACATTACATTACTGACATTAAACTGTAGTGTAGTGACATTACTGACAGACATTACATTACTGACATTAAACTGTAGTGTAGTGACATTACTGACATTACTTACTGACATTAAACATAGACATTACATTACTGACTGATTAAACTGTATTGTGAAATGTACTATTAGTGACATTACTGACAGACATTACATTACTGACATTAAACTGTAATGTGTATTACTGGTGACATTACTGATAGACATTACATTACTGACATTAAACTGTACATTACTGACAGACATTACATTACTGACATTAAACTGTGTGTAGTGACATTACTGACAGACATTACATTACTGACATTAAACTGTAATGTACTGTGTGGTGACATTACTGACATTACATTACTGACATTACATTACTGGCATTAAACTGTAGTGTGGTGACATTACTGACAGACATTACATTACTGACAGTGTGGTGACATTAAACTGTAAACTGTAGTGTGGTGACATTACTGACAGACATTACATTACTGGCACATTAAACTGTAGTGTGGTGACATTACTGACAGACATTACATTACTGACATTAAACTATAGTGTGGTGAGTGTGGTGACATTACTGACAGACATTACATTACTGACATTAAACTATAGTGTGGTGAGTGTGGTGACATTACTGACAGACATTACATTACTGACATTAAACTGTAGTGTGTAGTGACATTACTGACAGACATTACATTACTGACATTAAACTATAGTAGTGTGGTGACATTACTGACAGACATTACATTACTGACATTAAACATAGTGTGGTGACATTACTGACATTACATTACTGACATTACATGACATTACTGACATTAAACTGTGTGTGGTGACATTACTGACAGACATTACATTACTGACATTAAACTATAGTGTGGTGAGTGTGGTGACATTACTGACAGACATTACATGACATTACATTACTGACATTAAACTGTACAGACATTACATTACTGACATTAAGCTGTACATGTGTAGTGACATTACTGACAGACATTACATTACTGACATTAAACTGTAGTGTGGTGACATTACTGACAGACATTACATTACTGACATTAAACTGTAGTAATGTGTGTGACATTACTGACAGACATTACATTACTGACATTAAACTGTAGTGTGGTGACATTACTGACAGACATTACATTACTGACATTAAACTGTAGTGTACATGTGGTGACATTACTGACAGACATTACATTACTGACATTAAACTGTAGTGTGGTGACATTACTGACAGACATTACATTACTGACATTAAACTGTAGTGTGGTGACATTACTGTAGTGACATTACTGACATTAAACTGAGTGTGGTGACATTACATTACTTACATTACTGACATTAAACTGTAGTGACATTACTGGCATTAAACTGTAGTGTGGTGACATTACTGACAGACATTACATTACTGACATTAAACTATAGTGTGGTGAGTGTAGGTGACATTACTGACAGACATTACATTACTGACATTAAACTGTAGTGTAGTGACATTACTGACAGACATTACATTACTGACATTAAACTGTAATGTAGTGACATTACTGACATTAAACTGTAGTGTAGTGACATTACTGACAGACATTACATTACTGACATTAAACTGTAGTGTGGTGACATTACTGACAGACATTACATTACTGACATTAAACTGGGGAAAACAATAGTTACATTACTGTTAAACTGTAGTGTGACATTACTGACAGACAGACATTACTGATTACTGACATTACTGTTAAGACATTACATTACTGACAGACATTACTGACAGACATTACATTACATTACTGACATTAAACTGTACATTACTGTGTGGTGACATTACTGACAGACATTACATTACTGACATTAAACTGTAGTGTGGTGACATTACTGACAGACATTACATTACTGACATTAAACTGTAATTAAACTTGCACTGACAGACATTACTGGCATTAAACTGTTAAACTGTGTGGTGACATTACTGACAGACATTACATTACTGACATTAAACTGTAGTGTGGTGACATTACTGACAGACATTACATTACTGACATTAAACTGTACTGTAGTGACATTACTGACAGACATTACATTACTGACATTAAACTGTAGTGTGGTGACATTACTGACAGACATTACATTACTGACATTAAACTGTAGTGTGGTGACATTACTGACAGACATTACATTACTGACATTAAACTGTAGTGTGGTGACATTACTGTAGTGTGTGAATTACATACAGACATTACATTACTGACATTAAACTGTGTGTGGTGACATTACTGACAGACATTACATTACTGACATTAAACTGTAGTGTAGGTGACATTACTGACAGACATTACATTACTGACATTACATTACTGACATTAAACTATAGTAGTGTGGTGACATTACTGACAGACATTACATTACTGACATTAAACTGACATGTAGTGACATTACTGACAGACATTACATTACTGACATTAAACTGTGTGAGTGTGGTGACATTACTGACAGACATTACATTACTGACATTCAATTGCATTACTGACACATTAACTGGCATTACTGACTGTATTACATTACTGTGTGGTTAAACGTAGTGTGGTGACATTACTGACAGACATTACATTACTGACATTAAACTGTAGTGTGGTGACATTACTGACAGACATTACATTACTGACATTAAACTGTAGTGTGGTGACATTACATTACTGGCATTAAATTGCACTGTAGTGACATTACTGACAGACATTACATTACTGGCATTAAACTGTAGACATTACTGAACTTACATTACTGGCATTAAACTGCACTGTGGTGACATTACTGACAGACATTACATTACTGACATTAAACTGTAGTGTGGTGACATTACTGACAGACATTAATTATTGCATTACTGAGTGTGGTGACATTACATTACTGTACATTACTGTGTGGTGACATTACATTACAGACATACATTACTGACATTAAACTGTTACTGTGTGGTGACATTACTGACAGACATTACATTACTGACATTAAACTATAGTGTGGTGACATTACTGTGGTGACTTACATTACAGACATTACATTACTGACATTACATTACTGACAGTGTGGTGACATTACTTACTGATAGACTGTAGTGACATTACTGACAGACATTACATTACTGACATTAAACTGTAGTGTGGTGACATTACTGACAGACATTACATTACTGACATTAAACTGTAGTGTGGTGACATTACTGACAGACATTACATTACTGGCATTAAATTGTACTGTAGTGACATTACTGAAACATTACAATAATTAAACTGTGGTGTGGTGACATTACTGACATTGACATTAATGATGCTATTCTGCATTGCATTAAATTGTACATTTTAGTGACATTAGTGAAAATGAATAATTAATGATGCTACTTCTGCATTGCACATTTTATATCTGTTTATTTATTATATATTATTTCCTGTCTGAAATGTGTGTTGGACTGAGGAAACTTTCCCATTAGTTAATACTGAAGTGACTTTAAATAAATGTTTTATTCTGTTCAGAAAACCCCAGACTTGTATTAAAAAAATAGGTTTCTTTGACATTTTATCTGCTCATAAATGGAATAGATTTAGCTTTAGCATGTAGCTGTCTGACCAGCTCAGTCTTGATGTCTGTGTGGGATTTTTCCCCCCCCTCTAGTCACTTTAAAATAAAATATAAACAAATATTAAATTATATATGTTATTAAAATATATATGTCCTCATTGGCCAGCAGTGTAGAACAAGCAAATGCTTTTAATGAACACAGAAGATAAGCTAACTAGCCTCTGCTAGCAACTGCCCCGTATGTCTAATATGGGATCTTCTGTTTGTTATTGGCTGCATATAAATGCCAGGAAACCTCAAAATGTAAAGTCGAATTGTAACAGATGTTCTAATATTTACATTTCTCTCAAAAATGTTTGTTTTTATTTGTTGAAGTTTGTTATTATCTGATTATAAATGCTAGGAAACTTCAATAGTGTGAGTTTGTAGTGGTTTGCTATCACACCAATACACTCACTTTATTATGATCGCTTCTTTTTAAAACGCCTGGTGCTTTTACTGGTTTTTTTTTGGGAGGTTTTTTTTTTTCAGGCCCCAAAGCAAGGTTAGAAAGCAAACCTAAATATGTTTTAGCATGCAAGGTTAAGCTTGTTGAATGTATGTTATTAAGGATTGACTAATCACATGGTAGAATTTAGTTTGAACGAAAAATACTTGACGGGCCGAACTGAGCACCCGAACAATATTATTACAGAGCTGATAAACGAGTGGAAAAAGTCGGTCCGAGTTCAGTGACTTGAGTTATCTAAACACGAACCAGCTTGTCTTTTTTTTTTTTTTTTGTAGGAGATCTCTTGTTGTGGCTCGTTCAATCACAAGGATTTGTGTAAATGATTTACAACAGAAGCGACATCGCTACAGAGCCCTAGTTTTTATGATGTTTCCATCATTTACACTTCCTTCATAGTTTGATAAGAACCGGCAAATGTGTTTCAAAAATGTTATCTTTTGCACTTAGATATGTAAACAAAGAATATTATGCAAGTTGTCATTTGAATTGAATGTATGTAAACGAATGTTTCCTTCCTCTGACTGTAACTTCTTTAACTTCTGTAACGTTTAAACCTTTTTCATGAATACCTTTTTTTTTATATATATATATATATATATATATATATTTTATTTATGTATTATTTTCTCTTTTCAGAATTTTTTTTTGTTCAAAGACCCCCCCCCCCCCCATGTTATTATTTAAATTAGGAATAAATGTCCATCGATTAAAGTATTTAATCGCAATAAATCACATGATGCTTTGAGTTCACTCACGATTAATCGCACAATATCATTGTACCGTAAAGGAATGCTTTTCATGTTTCTAATACTCTAAACTGTAACAACTGTAACATTCATTCATTCATTCATCTTCTAGCGCTTTATCCGATCTTCCCTCGGGTTACGGGGAGTCTGTGTCTATCTCAGGCGTCTATGGGCATTAAGGCAGGATACACCTTAATGCACCTTAATACACCTTAATAACCCCCCGAGGCACGGGGAGAACATGCACAAACTCCACACACACATGGCCGATACGGGACTCGAACCCGGACCCTGGCGGTGTGAGGCGAACGTGCTAACCACTAAACCACCGTGCCCCCACAACTGTAACAGATGTTATAACTATATACATTTATCTCAAAATCTCTCCCTTTTAGTAAAATTATTGATGTTCATTTTATTCTTTTAATATTAATTTCTTGGCAATTCATTAACTTCAATGTGATTTTTTTTTTTTTTTTTTTCATTGGTTGTTTGAAGTGTAAAATATGGGACGTGGCTCCTTTAAGAATTCTGTTCCGCTTGTTTTTCCATATAAACTGGTGATACGGTGTTTAGGTTATACAGAAGCGCATTGCAATCACAAAAGAAAAATTCGCTTAATTCCGTAATACGGATTTGGGAATGCGATGCGCTTGAGTAAGGTTCCATACGGTAATATACACTAATATAGTGAGGAGATCATACCTGTTGTGAATGTTATGAATTGATCTTGTAGGTGTAATTCAGGGAAATTTAGGAAGCGTGAGTGGATGCGCTGAAGTTTGTTTATTCATTTGTTTTTTTTGTTCCTGTGACGGATCAGATCACTCGCATAGTAATGGATGTTGCGTTAATCGTGTGTTAATAAAACATGTTTATAAAGTCAATTTTCGTCCTTAATTTAAATACATGAATTCTTTTTCCTTGCGAAATTTCAAGCCGCTTTTCCATAGACGAGAATTCTGACTTTTGAATTCCGAATTTTAAGATTTAATTAATTAATAAATAAATAAGTACGCTTCATTAAACAAATATTTTCTCATACCCTACTCTACACCACCACTGCGGAGGGACTTTTTGAACGCACTGTACTATTTTATTTTAAAAAGATATACATTTATAAATATGGATCAAATTTCTTTTTTAAACCAGAGGTGATCTTTGAATTCTGTCCATTGCAGGAGAAGAATAAAACCATGGTGAATTGGTCTCCTGTTGTAGTCCCTTTAGAGAAGCGCTCTCCGTGGGTCCAGGTGGTTGGCCATGCAGGTTTGTGTT
>JACRUU010000024.1:14464071-14471571 GCA_030449085.1 Kryptopterus vitreolus
ACCAGTGTGTGTGTGTGTGTGTGTGTAGATTTTTTAATTTAATTGTATTTTTTTAAGACGGTGTAGTTTATATTTAGCGGGTTGCTATTAACGGAACCAGAAACGTCTTTTTAGTGTAAAAGAATGTTTTTCCCCCCAGTGTTGTTACTTTGAAAAGAAATGTTTTTACCCTTCAATCTACACATCGAACTCTTCCACACTTTAACATTCTTTTGCAACCAAAGTCAATCAGAAAGGTGCTTGTTTATCTTCATTTGTGGGGAAAAAAGAGAGATTTGTTTAGAATATTGTGTTGATTGTGTTTCGTTACAGTTTTAACGTACCACATGCTGTACTACACATTCCTAAGAGGTTTTACTAGGTGTGTGTGAAAACATCGACCAGGACCAGAACATTGCATATAAACAGCTGGATAGACAACTCTGGGTGACATGCGGTTTTATTTGGGAACTAGTATTCTGGTGTGTGTGTGTGTGTGTATGTGTGTGTGTGTGTGCGCGTGAATATAGTCCATGTGTCTGTGCCTTGTTTGTTATTGTGGACTTGTGTAATAGCGAACGCGCCGATGTTCTAGTTTCTGATGCCACTACAGATTTCTGTGCTGTAATTTTAGGGCGGTGTTGATTTTTTTTTTATTGTCAACACAATAAATGTTAACTGGTGTTGGTATAATGAAGTGTTTTTGTTTCCATAAATATTGCAATACACTTTAATCACAAAGCTATTGTAAAGATATACACTTGAGAGGACGAGTACACAATGTCCTCGCAGAGCATTTCCTGAATATAATTCATTCATTTATTCATTCATCTTCAACCGCTTTATCCGATCTTCCCTCGGGTCACGGGGAGTCTGTGTCTATCTCAGGCGTCTATGGGCATTAAGGCAGGATACACCCTGGATGGAATGTCAACACATCTCACACACACACACACACACACACACACATTCATACACTAGGGACAATATTTCCAAGGTGCCAATCAACCTACCGTGCATGTTTTTGGACCGGGGGAGGAAACCGGAGAACCCGG
Organism: Kryptopterus vitreolus; assembly: GCA_030449085.1. Taxonomy (NCBI): domain Eukaryota; kingdom Metazoa; phylum Chordata; class Actinopteri; order Siluriformes; family Siluridae; genus Kryptopterus; species Kryptopterus vitreolus. The sequence goes on from JACRUU010000024.1 coordinate 14,465,106, forward strand.
AGAAAAACACCCTGAGGCACGGGGAGAACATGCACAAACTCCACACACACATGGCCGAGACGGGAATCGAACCCGGACCCTGGCGGTGTGAGGCGAACGTGCTAACTTCCTGAATATAATCAATCAGCATAATAAATATACATCTTAACGTTTGTTCACCAACTGAAGTGGTTTTATTTGTATTGATGGCATTTAGCAGCGACTAGCAGTTAATGAAATACATTAAAGTATTAGTATAAAACCACTTTGTTTAAATCCACTTTCGGTTACAGACAGGCGGCAGCATTAAAGCACACGCGTCCTTCACTTAAACACATCCTCGTGTTTTAAGTATTGATTACACCAGGGGTGGGCAATTATATTTTCCAAAGGGCCACATGAGAAACCTGAGGTGTGTTCGTGGGCCGAACCAACAATAACGTTGAACGTAACTTATGTTCAATATGAATTTTTTCCTCTTGTAAAGAGTGTTAAATATCATCATGTTCATTAGGCTACCCAACTATACTTAAGAATAAGGATATTCTATTTAAGGAAAAGAAACAACAAAAAAATGGCTGTATTTTTCCTTCATTTTTAACACTGAGCATACTCCAACAACGTCAGCGTTGCTGTGTGGTTATACATTCTTCTCGTGCGGCAAAGAAGCCGAAGCAGTTCAGCGGGCCCGGATTAAAAGGACCAAGGGGCCGGATGTGGCCCCCGGGCCGTAGTTTGCCCACCCCTGGATTACACTCTCTTGCTCAAGTTAAAATAAAGTTTGTGCTCTGACGTACTGAAATAAAAGGTAGCAACCGAATCTCACACTTTATTTCCTAAATGTCATTTCAATGTATACTTTTTAATACTCTGATCAACATGGACTTAATATTTATGATTTATGCAACATAAAAGCATGAAAAGAAAGATATTCTTGTAAAAGTCCTCACGATCACCAAACGGAACCTTTGTTTCCACACGGACGGTTAATGAGGTGACACCGGAGATACTGTAACTCTTATTTTATAAGTATTGTATATTTTGTGAATCTCTTTATATAGAATTAGACATTTTGACTTCTAGTCAACAGGGGGCACGGTGGATTAGGGGTTAGCATCCGAACCGCCAGGGTTCGATTCCCGTCTCGGCCATGTGTGTGTGGAGTTTTGCATGTTCTGTCAGGGGTTTTTTCTCTGGGTTCTCCGGTTTCCTCCCCAGGTCCAAAAACATGCACGGTAGGTTGATTGGCACCTTGGAAAATTGTCCCTAGTGTATGAATGTGTGTGTGAATGTGTGTGTGTGTCCTGTGATGGGTTGGCATTCCATCCAGGGTGTATCCTGCCTTAATGCCCACAGACGCCTGAGATAGGCACAGGCTCCCCGTGACCCGAGGGAAGATCGGATAAAGCGCTAGAAGAATGAATGAATGACTTCTAGTTATATATTTCTGTCTGCAGATGAGACGTCTGTTTTATATCTGTGAAGTCTGTGAAGAGGTCTGTGAAGAGAGACGACCGAGACAAAGAAACCCGTCTATGTTCTGTTTCCTAGACGTTATGACACAATTCTATTGTTATTATGAGCGAATAGAAATGACCGTTACCATGTCGAATGATTTATTGCTCTTATCTAGGAATATAAAAGGAATATATTGACACTTCACCAAATAGATCCAAATAAAATCGTACAGATATTTGTGTTAAAATGGAATGAATGAAAGTTATTAAATAAAATTCAATAGTGAAGTAAAATAGTGAAACCAGAGAGATCTGCGTAAGTACAATAACGAATGATTTGTATTTAATTACTTCCCCCTGCTCTGGCATTCACATGAGGAAGAAACAATGAGTGGTGCAGGAGAGAAGGAGAAGTGACATTATATATCATTGTGGTGTTCAGGAGGTCAGTAGGTCCAAGCATTGGGCTGTGGATCATTTAGTAGAAAGTATTTGTGAAAAATGATCACTTCGGCTTCATCAAATCTATTTGAATGGATTCAAATCGATTCCGTTCAATACAATTCATTCATTCATTCATCTTCTAGCGCTTTATCCGATCTTCCCTCGGGTCACGGGGAGTCTGTGTCTATCTCAGGCGTCTATGGGCATTAAGGCAGGATACACCCTGGATGGAATGCCAACCCATCTCACACACACACACACACACACACACATTCATACACTAGGGACAATTTTCCAAGGTGCCAATCAACCTACCGTGCATGTTTTTGGACCGGGGAGGAAACCGGAGAACCCGGAGAAAAACCCCCTGAGGCACGGGGAGAACATGCACAAACTCCACACACATATGGCCGAGACGGGAATCGAACCCGGTGTGAGGCGAACGTGCTAACCACTAAACCACCGTGCCTCTTGCAAATAATATTTCCATGTAAAACAAAGTCAATAGTTTCTTTCCTGTTCCAGAATATTCCGGGATTGTTTTGTGTGGCTATTAAAGTGTAATTTTTTTTTGTGTACCTTTGTGCTCTTTTTGTGTATCAATGCTGCCACGTTATGTAGAAATGTGTTCGTTACATTATAAATGGAGTGTCGAATAGCACAGCTTGGTTCAGTTCACACAACTCTACTATTGACACTAAAGAGGCAAACAACAACAAAACACAATCCCGGCCTCTGTTTCAGCAGCAGTCAGTACAAATCCCACACAGCTCTTCCTCTTGTGTGCGTCTTGTATGCGTTGGTTGTGTTGAATCGGAGCGCTCAGTGCCATCACGTCTCTCCTAAAGACGCTCCAGAGCAGTGGAATGCAGCGTTAGTGTGGACGGAAACCACAGCCGAGAAGCCGCACGTAAGTACGTTTGCATTTTCAAATCCCTTCATTCGTCTTTTCGCATAACTTCCTTTATTTATTTATTTATTTATTATGGTATTGTTGCATTGGTTAATTAGTAAAAAAAAAAACAAGAGAAGAAATTCTGTGTAAAAATGATGGAAAATAGAAAATCTTATTTATGCGTAAAATCCTTCCATAAAATCACCAAAACAAGAGGAAGAATAAACCTATCTATATAACCTGTCTATGAATGCAGTCTTTTATGGCATTCAGTGGGATTTCTTCTTTCTTAACGTGAATCTGCTCAAGCAGTTTAAACACTTTACATTTACAGAATGTCATCATGATATTAACACCATGACGATTGTCGGCTATTCAAACCCAAGTCTTCGCCACAACAGAACGTGATGCATTATTAGATTAATATATTGCATTCTGGACCTCCATTACTTTTCAGTACAGTGAATGACTATGAGATGATTACAGTAAATCCTGTCTCTTTGTCGTGCTGCATCACATGTCCAGGTCATTAATAATGATCCTGTAACCTTTTATTTATTGTTTTATTCCGATTATTTCCACGTAAAGAACAATAAAGTGGTGAAAAATAGCTTTTTCACATTTGTAGCTTTTGACAGACAACATATACAGAGTTACTTGTGTTTTTTTTTTTTTTACGATTATATCATTTATACAACGGAGCAGATAAGGATTAAGGGCGTTGCTGATGCAGATTCGTAATGGTGGGTGTGGCCGAGGGGCGTGGCTTAGCACCGGGTTTGTGAATGGGGGGCGGAGAAAGCGTGGTCATCTTTCCTCGTCTTTCCTTTGTGAAGTTAATTCACAAAATTAACTTGATCTCCGGTTTAGTGGTTAGCACGTTCGCCTCACACCGACAGGGTCCGGGTTCGATTCCCGTCTCGGCCATGTGTGTGTGGAGTTTGTGCATGTTCTCCTCGTGCCTCAGGGGGGTTTTTCTCCGTGTTCTCCGGTTTCCTCCCCCGGTCCAAAAACATGCACGGTAGGCTGATTGGCACCTTGGAAAATATGTGTGAAAGTATGTGTGTGTGTGTGTGTGTCCTGTGATGGCTTGGCATTCCATCCAGGGTGTATCCTGCCTTAATGCCCATAGACGCCTGAGATAGACACAGACTCCCCGTGACCCGAGGGAAGATCGGATAAAGCGCTAGAAGATGAATGAATGAATGAACTTGATCTCCGTGGCCTTCTGGAGAAATGTATTAACACACACACACACACACGGGTCTCTGTGTGTCGGTTTCCTTCGTCCCCCACCTTTTATCCTCCCCCTGGTCACTGAAAGAGAGGAAAGATTGATTAGATGAAGTGAACACAGATGTGTCCTTCCTACCGCACGTCTCCGCCGGTGTTCCATAAATTCATCCTGCCTTTGAAGCCTTCCTACACTCGCTCACTGCGCATGCGCAAACACAAGTTAATGCATATTGCGGAACGCCCATAAATGCACATCCTACTGGCGTTTAGAATATGATGTTTTTGTGTGATTATATGTTAACTTCAATTATACAAATAATGTTATATTAATTAATGTTATATATATATATCACTATAGAATTCACTGCCAGCACACGTTCTGTATATTTTTATTCTAGAGGGATATTTAGCTTGTCCCAGACATTAGACATGTTGATTTTTATCATTTGTGTGTGTGTGTGTGTGTGTGTGTGTGTGTGTGTGTGTGTTTGCATTGTTCTGACGTGAGGTAGGATTTTTTCATGTAATGCAGTTCAATTACCCGTTTATATGGGAAGGATTTTCTGATCAAGTAGGAAAAAAAAGGTAGTTATAACAATCATTTTGCGCTACGGTAGGAAGCCACGCCCTCCATTCACAAAACCGGCGTTCGGCCACGCCCCCTCCGCCACAGTACGATTTAAACTTGCAACCTTCTGATCAAAACATTTAAACCTCATGTTTGTGAACTAAAGGAATGACATCATCTTCCTCTGGTGTTTTTTTCCCGCTTGTCTTTGCAGTTACAGCACGTCTTTTTTTTGGCGTGTACAATATGTACACATGTGTAAATGGAGCTTGAATAAGAAGGTGGAGTTTTACCAGGATGAACCCGTCGACTAAAAGTGACAGTGCAGGTACATTATATACACGCTCCGTTTATTTTTTGCTTTTAGTAAATAAATAAAAAAAATCCCATTTGTCCTTGACCAGGAATTCTGATTCTTATTCATCAGATGAAGGATGGCACATGGTGATCGCCCCTCATTCAGCTGAGAGAAGCTCTGCTCAGCACCACCGGCTGGATGGGGACTTCAGCAGAAGCCTTCCAAGGGTGACTTTGCATTCCCCCCCCCTGTATCACCCCTCAGGGCATTGTGTAATCAAAGTCACTTCACCCGATTTGTCTTCCAGGCGCATTTTCTGCCTCCTGGCTGTTTTCATGCGGCTGCAGAGCGAGGCGCGTTCTCTCCTGACAGCCGTGACCTCTGCTTCAAGGGTGAATGGATGCAGGATCAGTGCTGGTGGGAGAGCTCAGCGAGAGATCCACTCCCGCTCTCACAGCCAGGCTTCTACAGTCCCCAAATCACCCGGGCCAGGCAGTGCCAGAGCGAAAACACACACAGAGATTACTCTGCTCATACTCTACCTTCACCTCACACCAAATTAGCTGTTTTCAAGCAAAGGTGAGGAACTAAATATATTCACAATATCATAACATCATCCAAATGGCTTCTGTTTCAAGGGTACAGAAGGAGATTCAGCCGAAATCGGTTACTACTGATGAAGCTGTAATTGTATGTAAACAGAATTGTTTTTATTAGCTAAAGCGCTAACATTAGGAGAAGAAAATTAGCTCTAAATATGTCTTGATTTATTTATAATAGATTTATTTGTGTTGCACGGTGGTTTAGTGGTTAGCACATTCGCCTCACACCGACAGGGTCCGGGTTCGATTCCCATCTCGGCCATGTGTGTGTGGAGTTTGTGCATGTTCTCCCCGTGCCTCAGGGGGTTTTTCTCCGGGTTCTCCCTCCGGGTTCTCTGGTTTCCTCCCCCGGTCCAAAAACATGCACGGTTAGGTTGATTGGCACCTTGGAAAATTGTCCCTAGTGTATGAATGTGTGTGTGTGTGTCCTGCGATGAGTTGGTATTCCATCCAGGGTGTATCCTGCTTTAATGCCCATAGACGCCTGAGATAGACACAGACTCCCCGTGACCCGAGTGAAGGTCGGATAAAGCGCTAGAAGATGAATGAATGAATGAATGAATGAATGAATGAATAAAGACTCATCAACCAGTCACAAGCTTGTAGAGACTTCTAGCGACTGTTGTGTGTATCAATTACATTTTTTTTTTCCTTGACCCGACATCCAGTGTACTGCCCTCCAGACCACAAGGGATCAAGACCTCAGTGGTGGAAAAGCCTCTGCTGATGAGAGCTGCCATTTCTCCGACATTTTCCGATAAAAATCCGACGAATCCCATCCGGCTCCAGACAGACGACACGGCGTTCCAGCATCTTAAAGACCACAAAGCCCAAACTCAGTGCGTCTCCAGCGTGCACCAGTGTTCACTAAACCTATCCAGCACGGCTATCTCCAAGAATAAGGAACATCTTTGCACTCGGTGTGACCACGCCCGCTCCACAAAACGTTTCATCAGCGTAAAGAAATGGGCTCGAGACCCGCATGTC
>JACRUU010000024.1:14476571-14504071 GCA_030449085.1 Kryptopterus vitreolus
CCCGTCTCGGCCATGTGTGTGTGGAGTTTGCATGTTCTCCCCGTGTCTCAGGGGTTTTTTCTCCGGGTTCTCCGGTTTCCTCCCCCACGTTTCCCCCGGTCGGTCCAAAAACATGCACGGTAGGTTGATTGGCACCTTGGAAAATTGTCCCTAGTGTATGAATGTGTGTGTGTGTGTGTGTGTGCCCTGCGATGGGTTGGGGCATTCCATCCAGGGTGTGTATCCTGCCTTAATACCCATAGCCCATAGACGCCTGAGATAGACACAGACTCCCCGTGACCCGAGGGAAGATCGGATAAAGCGGTAGATGAATGAATGAATGCTTCATTATTTGTTCCAGAGACAATGTTGTCATTAACTTTCGTGACCCGCTCTCTCACCTGGAGACCATGCTGATGAGACTCAGCACTGACCTGCTGAAGGTGAGCCGCAAACGATTACACAAACATCGTGCACAAGCTGCACTGTAAATCTACCGACCTTCTGATGAATCCCATGCTCTCTCTCTCTCTCTCTCTCTTTCCTCCGCATGTTCTCTCCCTCAGGAGAAGAAGGACAAGGTGGCTTTACTGGCCGAGGTGTTGAAACTGCGCATGAGCAACGAGCACCTGAAAGAGGAGTCGCTGTCAGCTAATGCACAGCTGCACAGAATCTGCCAGATGTTCGATATAAACCAGTATTCAGAAACAGGAAACAGAACAACAGCAGTAGAAGAACCCGGAAACAACAACAACAACAACAACATCTTTGTCTTAAAAATCCGAAAAGGATTCAACTTTAATTTCCAGTAAAACAAAAAATATCATGACAACGTCCATTTTTTTAAAAACTCACATTAAAACTGAAACATCCAGGCAGAGGATAATTCTGTAACATAACTAAACATAATATAAAAAAATCTAACATATCTTAACAGACAAATAAATAAATAAACAAAACAAACAGCTGTTTGTAAGCTTTTTCCATGGAATTATACATACAACGCAGTAGATATTCTGTCAGCTACATTGCGTATTAAACATATTTATTTTCCTGCTGTTACGCCTTACCTCTTTTTTTTTCTTCTGCAGATTCATGTGTTAAATCTGCTACAGTTATTTCCTGGGTGATATTTCCTCTAAAACACATGTACATTCTGAACAAACATCTGTAAAAAGTTATTATTTATACGTTTGGAAGCAAAAAATATGCAAGAAAAATATGATAGGAATGTGTTCATTAAGGGGCACGGTGGTTTAGTGGTTAGCACGTTTGCCTCACACCACCAGGGTCCGGGTTCGATTCCCGTCTCGGCCATGTGTGTGTGGAGTTTGTGCATGTTCTCCCCGTGCCTCAGGGGGTTTTTTCTCCGGGTTCTCCGGTTTCCTCCCCGGTCCAAAAACATGCACGGTAGGTTGATTGGCACCTTGGAAAATTGTCCCTAGTGTATGAATGTGTGTGTGTGTGTGTGAAGATAGGATATAGCGCTAGAAGAAGAATGAATGAATGAATGAATGTGTTCATTAATATTGTCGGTATAACCCAACTTACCCAAAAACTAAAACTAGCCTTCTAAAACTTTACAAACAGTAGATAAAACAGAATCTTGTTGGAAAATAAACAAAAGACGCGCATGTCAATGTATCACATATAACATGCCTTTACACCTGATGGAGTCATTCGTCCAAAACATGCCTGGTGTTTAACGTTGGCTTCCTTAGTTTGACACAAAAAAAACAACAAAGCGACATAAAAATGGATAAATGTTATGACAGGTTATAACTACCAGCATAGCATCCTTGTCTAAAGCATCACACACTCACCTTAATATACATGCTTTGACTCAATATCATAAACAAATAAATAACAATAGACAAAAAATGATATAAATATAATTCCAGAAACCAGTGCTTGGGTTCAACTGGTTTAGAGACCTTTATACGACGTTGTATAAACAAATTCCATGAACACATTCCAGGGAGCAAACAACACACACAAAGTGGTATATCTGCAGAGAGCATCAAACCATGTTCAGGAGTTAGACCTCATGTCCTTTTGGGCCAGTAACATGTGCAGTGGACTGAGAACACAATCCTCCGCTTCCTCCTCCTCCTCCTGGTCGTTACTGCGCACGTTTCGGTTGTGCAGGCGGCTGAACTGTCTGGCCTTCAAACTAGGACAAAGAAAACACTGGGGAGTCTGGGAAGGGGGGGGGGGCGGGTGCATCATTCAGTGCAGTGCAAAATAAATAAATAAACTATTACTTTGATTGATCACCGTGCTGTAATAGCTATTTACAATTCGTATCTATTATCAACAAATCTATTTTCATTCATTCATCTTCTACCATCTTCCCTCGGCTTGAGTCTGTGTATATCTCAGGCGTCTATGAGCATTAAGGCAGGATACACCCTGGATGGAATGCCACACACACAAACACACACACATTCATACACTAGGGACAATTTTCCAAGGTGCCAATCAACCTACCGTGCATGTTTTTGGACCGGGGGAGGAAACCGGAGAACCCAGAGAAAAACCCCCTGATGCACGGGGAGAACATGCACAAACTCCACACACACATGGCCGAGACGGGAATCGAACCCGGACCCTGGTGGTGTGAGGCGAACGTGCTAAACACTAAACCCCCATGCCCCCCACAAATCTATTTTAATTGGTGTAATGTATATTTAAGGTATTTATTGATTTGCTCTGGACGATCTAAATGATACTATTGTTTTTTTTGTGATGCACATTGAATGCGTGGCCTCACCAGTAAACACGCCTCTCGTGTTTAGGCATGACGTGCCACAAGTTCGCCAGCTCTTTGGTCACTACAGTGGAAGGGAGTCCTGGGTGGCTTCTGCTCAGAGAACAGAGACTCATTGGTGTCCTTCAGTTAAATAATCGTTAAAAAAATGATCCCAATCGTATGTGAGATACCTGAGATACAATCTCCTGTTTATACGACAGAACATGATAAAACCGTTCACACACTTCTTCTTCTGGCTTTGGCCGGGAACAGCGCGGCCTTTTCTGCACGACTTCTGGGCTTTTTTCTTCGCGTGTGTACGCTGATTTGGGGTCCAGGTGATGTCATCGGAGCAGCTCTCCTCGTCGTGACCCTGAGAGCATGTGTGTCTGTCACGGCCAGGCGTGCAAAGCTAGAAATATAAGGGGGGGGGAGAGAGAGAGAAAATACTAATGGTTAGACCGAAGCATAGATCGATTGTGATATCCATTATACACACTGAACACTTCATCTCATGATTTCAAGTTAATGCATGGACTGTAAATAACTAACGAGTGTATAAAAGCACTTCATATTGGACACACACGCAGAGTGTACACGCATATACACAAGAGTGAAGTACACGGTGACTCGAATGCGCTGAAGTGGAAGAGTAGTTTTCACAAATGAAACATGTGTACGCAAGATTTTGTGACTGACTTGTAAACAAAAATAAGAGTTTTTTTTTTTACATTTTCCCAGGACTATTCATTTTCCTAAAACAGCATAAAACCTGTAATAACAGAAATAAGTCTTTGCAAACCAAAGCAGATCATGGAACACAAAGTAGAAAGGCCACCGAAACACTGTTGTAATTTAGTTTAATGTGCATGAGCATATTGATATAAGGGGGCACGGTGGTTTAGTGGTTAGCACGTTCGCCTTACACCGCCAGGGTCCGGGTTCGATTCCCGTCTTGGCCATGTGTGTGTGGAGTTTGTGCATGTTCTCCCCGTGTCTCAGGGGGTTTTTCTCCGGGTTCTCCGGTTTCCTCCCGGTCCAAAAACATACACGGTAGGTTGATTGGCACCTTGGAAAATTGTCCCTATATATATATATATATATATATAGTTACTGTTCCTTTCAGAAATACCTTTGGAGCTGTAGGTTTAGGATTGACCCACACGTCTTCAAATAATGCTGTAACAAATAAAAACAAATTACAGTGAACAAGACTTTCCTATCACATTCCTGTCATATTTTTCTTGCATATTTTTGTTTCCAAACATATAATTTTGTAATTAATGTTGGTGTATTCAGAATGTACAATCGAATAACTGTAGCTTGGGAAATATTACATTGCTGCTCTAAAGCTACACTAATTGTATAAATACTAGACTAGAATTCATTAGGATACATGTGTAAAGTGTAAAAAAAATAAAGTGTAGTCTGTCTGTCTGATCATCACTACATCACTATAATTGTATGGTATATCTTAATGGTATTATCCTAATCTTTTTACAATTCCCTTATAATAAATCCACAACTAAATTATAACCTTTTCATTAAGAATAATACATACATAATCGTAATAGAAATGGTACCAATAATGTATGTGAATATAAATATAGCATGTAACAGAAGTGTAGTTCCCTGTGTGAGTCTTACTCTGCAGTTCTTCCTGTCCCTCAGGCAGCAGTGTGTGTCCGAGTCCTCGAGCTGGTGATGTGAGCAGAGAGGGACTGAGATTCAGCCCTTCTCGAAATCCCAGCAGTGGCAGAAATGGCAGTAGTGGTGTCTGTGGGAGGGTCGGACTATCATCCAGCTGCTTTTTACCCAAAGGTGGAAGAACTCCAAACATGCGGTCCTTTAGAACAAATGACCTAAATACAGTTGGAAAGTAACAGTGAAAGATATGAACATATAAACTGATATTTGAAGAAGAAACTGCAAAGTAACTGATAAAGAAATCCCACTGCATTGACTTTTCCACTGGAGCAATGACACAAGAGGCTTTTTTTCCAAAAGCAAATGTGTGTAATTTATACATATGATATGATAACGGTGTTAAAAAATCCCCAAACACCTACATAGATTTCAAAGCTCAGATTTCAGGATGGTTTCTTTTACACATTTTTGCGATATATATATATATATATCCATCCATCTTTTACCGCTTAATCCGACTTCTCTCTCGGGTCTCTGTGCCTATCTCAGGCATCTTCGTGCCTCAAGGCAGGATACACCCTGTATGTAATGCTAACCCATCGGAGGTCACACACACACACACACACACACACACACATTCACAAACTAGGGACAATTTTCCTTGGATGTGTGTGTGTGTGTGTGTGTGTGTGTGTGTATGTATATATATATATATATATATATATATATATATATATATATATATCATATATATATATATATATATATATATATATCTATATATATATATATATATAGAGCATGCTTTTATAATATATCTTTTTTTTAAATGTATAATAATATAACAGGAGGACATACCGTGACCCTGATGGAGGAGAAGTTATCTCTTTACTTTCTTGACTTCCATTTTCACTTTCTGTCCTATCATCACAGATGGAACACTGGCTTTCAAGTCCATTACAAGGTGATTCCTGATCCACACTGCTTTCTGCTCGAGAGAAACCGAGCACAAGGTTAAAAGTATAAGTAGACGAATTTCATCCGTTTGGGAATGTTCACAACGCGTTCGGCGTATTGTGAAAGTGTGCGAAATATAGTATCTGTGATTAATGCTATAGACCAGTGGTCCCCAAACCCCCGGGTGCCATGTACCGCTACCCGTCCGTGGGTTAAGTGGTAGCGGGCCGCACAGAAAGAATACATAACTTACATTATTTCCATTTTATTAATTAACTACATAAATATATATCAATGAAAGTTGTTCAATATCTAATATTCACCATTCTCTATATTCTTTCATTAGATATAAAAGTTCCAGACTGACATTAGATTATTATGGTGCATTAACACATTTCACTTTCTGAACCTGTGGTGGAAGAGGAGGTGGTTGGAGGTAGTAGTGCACTGACGCTGTAGCTGGAATCAGAAGAACATGGAAGTGAGCTGTTCTCCTCTAAAGAACACACGGTTTCATCAGTGTCTTGTGAGTATTCTCCTTTGGAGATTGCTGTCACAATTCCATCTGCATCTTCTTCACAGAGATTCTGAACGTTGCCGTCAAATAGTTCTGCATGCATTGATATATGTACGTGTATAGTTTAGTTCACAACCAAGAAATCAAAGTGCAAAATGTGAATATAAATAAATAAAAGACATTCCTATTCATTAATATGGTTAACATACAGTGCATTGGGCACTATAGTGCAAACGTATTCATACCCTTTGTATATTTCCACATTTTGCTATAATAATAATAATAATAATAATAATCCTTTATTTGTCACATATACATTTACAGCACAGTGAAATTCTTTTCTTCGCATATCCCAGCTGGTAGTTTGGGGTCAGAGCGCAGGGTCAGCCATGATACGGAGCCCCCTGGAGCACAGAGGGTTAAGGGTCTTGTTCAAGGACCCAAGGGCGGCAGCTTGGCCATACCGGGGTTCGAACCTGGATCTTCCGATCAGCAGCCCAACGCCTTAGACCACTGAGTCACGCCCCCTCCCTAATTTTGCAGATACAGTATATTTGACACTCAATCTAATCGTTACTTTACCTTGCGAATAAATTATCCCTATGCTATAACTACGATCTTAAATCTATTTTATTGGGATTATATGTGATGGAATAACACAACACATGGAATAACTGTGACGTGGAAGGAAAATGATACAAAAGATTTTTTTTTTACAAATAAACATCTGAAAAGTGTTTAGTCTGATATCCATGAATAATATCCAATGCAACTGCCTTCACAAGCCACCGATTTTAATAATTAGACTCGACCTGTGTGTAATCCCAGTAATCCCTGTTAAGTGAAGACCTCAGAGGTTTGTTAGAGAGCATTAGTGAGCAAACTGCATCATGAAGACTAAAGAACACACCAGACAGATCAGGAATAAAGTTATGGAGAAGATGAAAAGCACGTTTTGGTTATAAAAACATATCCCATTTCACAGAGCGCTGTTCAATCCATCACCCAAGAATGGAAAAAGTTTGTCTTTGATCAACTGCTTTGATTAAGACTGATTAAAATCTTGAAAATGGCCATAGTGCAAAATACACAGGCAATATGGAGGGGGTGGAGCTCAGTGGTCTAAGGTGCTGGGCTGCTGATCGGAAGATCCGGGTTCGAGCCCCGGTATGGCCAAGCTGCTGCCCTTGGGTCCTTGAGCAAGACCCTTAACCCTCTGTGCTCCAGGGGGCGCCGTATCATGGCTCTGACCCTGCTCTCTGACCCCAAACTACCAACATCAAGCTGGGATATGCGAAGAAAAGAATTTCACTGTGCTGTAAATGTATATGTGATAAATAAAGGATTCTTAAACGAACATTGTAAATCATCAATGTTTGTTCTTTGGCATTTTATAATGGGAACTATACTTTATTTCAATATATATTATTGAAATATGATGTTTATGATCGTGTGAGACTTAAAAAAATAAACCCACTCAGCACCGTTGCATTGCCGACCTGAATTCGCTGTGTCTTTCTTGCGGGGGCGACCACAACTATATTTGCGCTTGGCTTTTAATATACACGGAGGTGTTCTGGGATCTGTGTGATCTGCGTCCTCGCTTTCTGAATCCGACTCTTCTGAAGCAAAAAAAAAAACATACCAACACATACATTCCCATATGTTACATCAAATAACTGAAAAAGGACATAAGAAGGATGAGTGGCACCTCGGTCATGGCTGTCTGCTGGGAGGCAGTGTTGAGGGAGGTGGTAATGTAATCTCTGAATATGTGTCTGGAGAAAGTCGAAGTATTGCAGCATGTGGATTAAAGTCTCTTTCTGTTGGCAAACATATATAAAGATTCTTTTTTTTCACATTAAACCAGTGGATGATATGCTGATAGTGTATAAAAAAACATTTCTGAATACAGTATGGTTACCTTAGAAAGAGCGCGCCCATTTACTGCCTCAGAAACAGGGAGAAAACAGCAGATCTCTTTCAGGCTATTTCTCCAGCTTGTGTTCCAGTAACAGTGATCCCTACAATGAACAAACGATCTTTTACCAGTAGACCAGTTTACCAGTAGCTTTGTTTATACCACAGCACTCCATATAAAACCTGACTGGTTCAAGGGCATTTATTAAACATCATACATGCAATGATTTTGACATTACTACTGTTAATGTCTACTGATGTCCAATCTTTTTCCACAAAGGGCAACCAATCAAGGGCCACAGCTGATAGTCATTACAAATGAAGGTCGTTAGAGTTAAAGAGGTAGAAATCGGGGCAGACTGTCTTTGGTTGGAATGGATATATATATATATATATATATATATATATATATATAGATATATATATATATATATATATATATAAGTTCAAGTTTTTTTCTATGTATGTACCAACTAAAAAACTTGAACTTGTGTGAATATATATATATATATATATATATATATATATATATATATATATATATTATATATATATATATATATACACACACACACACACACACACACACACACACACACACACACACACCACACAACAGTATTTAAACCTTGAAGGTTACACATTCACAATAAACACATTCATTCATTCGTCTATGGGCATGTGGGATCCAGGATATACCCTGGATGGAATGCCAACCCATCACAGGACACACACACACACACACATTCATACACTAGGGACAATTTTCCAAGGTGCCAATCAACCTAACCTACCGTGCATGTTTTTGGACCGGGAGGAAACCGGAGAACCCGGAGAAAAACCCCCTGAGGCACGGGGAGAACATGCACAAACTCCACACACACATGGTCGAGAACGGGAATCGAACCCGGACCCGTGCCCATATATATATATATATATATATATATATATATATATATATATATATATATATATATATATATATATATATATATATGGGGCACACTATAGTATGGGGCACATATAGTAACACTGGGATAGGATCCAATCCAAAGTGGATGACTTTTCTTCAGAAATACTGTATTTCCATGATATAATTATTTCATTCTCCCATTTGATTTTTATATCTTCAGTTTCCTTGATCTATGCATAGAAACTGCTATATAACACCTGCTGCCTGCAACATTATTCAATCACCTCGGTTTGCAAGAGTTGTCTTTCATTCTCAGACCAGTTGGAGGCATGACTTCACCAGTACCACAGCATGACTTCACCAGTACCACAGCATGACTTCACCAGTACCACAGAATGACTTCACCAGTACCACAGCATGACTTCACCAGTACCACAGCATGACTTCACCAGTACCACAGAATGACTTCACCAGTACCACAGAATGACTTCACCAGTACCACAGCCCTGTGTAACAAAACACAACATAACAAATATAACACGATTCAGTCCTGAGGCAAAGTGACCACGTGACTACTTCAAATCCATACTGAGCGGTATTCTCATCACACAAATATAAAGTAAAAAAAACAACAACAACAACAACGTAACAGTTTAGTGTAATAAAACTGGACAATTAATGCAGAAACTATAAGTGACCTGTGTTATATATCAATTCTTCTTGCGCGTCATCAACTTACCTTTATTACCACCTAAATTGTTATGACAGAGTCAGTGACGTCACGCTCTCAGTGCTGAGCAGCTGCCATTGGTTGCAGTGAAGTTTCTCACGAACCAATTACATTGCTGGAACGTTTTGATTGGCTCGCGTACAACCATTAAACGCCCTCAGCGGCTTTCCGAGCGCAGTAGTTCACTTGGAGCTTATTGGTAGCAGCGTTGCCGTGCTGTTACTAAGCGGAACATCGCTTAATCGCCTACTTATTATCGCGTAACAATTACAATGATTTAACTCGTAATGAACGAATTATTTATTATATTATTATTGATCATGAATATTATTATTTATTATAAATGATTTAATTCGCGAATAAACAACAGGAAAGCAGAATTATGAATTTATTCTGCTTACATGGTTTCATTACAGTAAAATAAACAGTGGAGAGTACACCTGGTATTTGTCTATAAAACTAAGATTTACAGTTAAGACACAAACTTCTCACAGTTACATGGATATAAAATGTTGAAGGATCCATTAAAAACATATATGTTGCAGGTTACTGTTACTCGAATATTGTATTTTAATGATCCGTTCCTACTTTATTTGTTATTCATATGACAATGTGTATTTCAATATCGATTTAAAGAGTCATTAGATATTTTTCTTCAGAATCATTCTAAATATTATATAATTATGAATATATATATATATATATATATATATATATATATATATATGATATAATTCATTATATACTTCATATACTGTTAGAATGATTCTGAAGAAAAATATCTAATGACTCTTTAAGAAACAACAACAATGTATATATATATATATATATATATATATATATATATATATATATATATATATATATATATACATACATATATACGCGATGAGTCGTGATTCTGCAGAGAGATTGACTCAGTGAATCTTTTCGATGCAGTATTAGACTCTGATTCAGTCGGACGGATCATCCGCACAGTGTGAGCACGAGAGATGCGCGCGCATCAGAAAGACTATGCGATAGACTATGTTAAACGTGTGCACGAGCTGTTAAATAAAATGCATTGTGCGTTGACGAGGACGATGCAGTTTAAACGTCCTTTCCAGTAACTAGGATCACTGTGCATCAAGGTTGAGCATTGCGTGCTGCTTCAATCCCAGCAAACTGGCTGAACTCTCAGTGTCACTGCAGGTAAGTGCACTGTTCTCTACTGTACATACTCTATACTGTATACTGTATGTAGCCCAGTATTGCGGGGATTAGTAATTCATCTGTTGTCTCTAAGTCACAATCTGTTGTCTCTGAGACACAAAAAGTTCAATTCTGTAATATATATTGCAAAAAAAACAAACCAAAAAAAATATATATATATATATAATATAGTAATGTAATTAATTTTTTAACGTATATTTGTCAAAAAAAAAAATTTAATATATATATATATATATTTTTAATATTTTAATAAAAATATCTATATATATCTATATATATATATATAATATTAATTATTTGTACAAGTATTTGTCAATAAGGAAAAAAAAAAAGAAAATTGAAGAAATATATATATAATGTAATTATTTTTAATGTACATTTGTCATAATTATATATATATATATGGATATAATATATATAGATATATATATATATATATATATATAATAATGATTTGTCTAATATACATATATAATAGATATATATATATCTATATAATATAACATGGGGCACGGTGGCGTAGTGGTTAGCACGTTCGCCTCACACTGCCAGGATCCGGGTTCGATTCCCGTCTCGGCCATGTGTGTGTGGAGTTTGTGCATGTTCTCCCCGTGCCTCAGGGGGTTTTTTCTCCGGGTTCTCCGGTTTCCTCCCCGGTGTCCAAAAAAAAACATGCATGATAGGTTGATTGGCACCTTGGAAAATTGTCCCTAGTGTATGAATGTGTGTGTGAATGTGTGTGTGTGTGCCCTGCGATGGGTTGGCGTTCCATCCAGGGTGTATCCTGCCTTAATGCCCATAGACGCCTGAGATAGGCACAGGCTCCCCGTGACCCGATGGAAGATCGGATAAATAAAGCGGTAGAAGATGAATGAATGAATATATAATATATATATATATATATATATATATATATATATATATATATATATATATATATATTATATATATATATTATATACATTTTTTTGTTTGTTTTTGGTTTTTTTTTTTTTTTTTTTGCAATAGATATTACAGAATTGAACTTTTTGTGTCTAAATCTATGATTATATATATATATATATATATATATATATATATATATATATATGTAATGTAATGTAATTAATTTTAATGTATATTGTCAATAAAAAAAAAAAAAAATATATATATATATATATATATATATATATATATATATATATATATATATATAAGATATAAAAATAATCCCTTAAACAGTTTTCTTGCATTGTATTGTATTATGCTGACTGTAGCACTGTGATTCTAGAGGAATAATATTTCCGTCTTCAATATTATTGATTATCGTGAGAAGAATGACAAAAAATCTGACCGTTAGTAAGTAATGAATGTACATCACTTTAATTTGCGAATATTTACGCATCGTGTAATTGCTGATTTGGTTGGCCTACTCTAGAAACAATCCGAAAGTGAGTGCCATCCCTGTTGTATCTAAACATCTCTTTATTGCAATGTGGCAAAGTGAGCCATCGCAAAGTAGAAGAACATCATCGAAGCGTATTGGATCAGCATCGAAAACCCATTTCTGAGCCTCTGGAACACAAGCAAACCAGTGATATAGGAAGTAATGAATGAAGCAATGACAAATGAGGCAGACAACAAATAATGCTGGTTCATCGCCGAAATAACCAGCCGACAAGAATTCACAGTCATCTCAGAGATCAGAAGAGAACTCAGAGGAATGTCTAATAAAATGTAGTCCTTCTGTCATGTTTAGCATTCATTCTCCACTGTTAGAAAGATTCTGAAGTTAAATATCTCAAATATGACCGCAGAATGACTCCTAAAATACAACCAAAATGCAACAATAATAATAATAATAATAATAATTTGTTAGGGTCCTGAATTGAACTGCATTTAGATGCTTGAAAATGTGTAGAATGCATTTTTTTGTTGGTATTAGTGGCAGTGCATTGGCATGGTTTAGAATCTAAATGATGATGCCGATCTAAACTTTAGATCGTACTTATCATATAGATCAGAAGTACAGCACGGGGTACCTCAAGGCTCAGTACTAGGGCCATTACTCTTTATATGCTACCGTTAGGAGATATCATCAGGAAACATAGTGTTATGGTGTTCACTGTTATGCTGATGATACTCAGCTCTATATGCAATAATAATAATAATAATAATAATAATAATAATAATAATAACAATAACAATAATAATTTGTTGGGGTCCTGAATTGAACTGCATTTAGAAAAGTGATTATTTGCTTTATTAAAGCAATTCGATACATTTTTGGGACAAAACGTCTCGACATTTATATGAAAGTCTGATCTCTAATTACGGGAAGTGCTTGGTTGCTGTATAAGCCCGTGATGAAGTTTACAGTGGCAGTTGCTTTCTGGCATGGTTGAAGTACTTTTCGTGTTATCAGCCATTTATCCAATCAATACAATAATCACTTTGAAACTGTAATATTTCTTGAATTCCATGTCTTACATTTTGTGTGAGGATCTTAATATAAGTGTAGTAAATATGCAAAAATGTGTTTCTGGAAAAAAAAACAACAACCCCATAAACACAATAATATTAGTTCAAGTATATGCCTAAATCATCACAGTCACCATCACAAACTATATAAACTATATAAAGTTCATAAAATACGAAGAACATTATATCAGATTTCTTGTATAGTAAATCGGATCCTAATATGGAGATTAACACCAAACAATAATCCGGGGAAGAATGTGAGTTTCAAATGGATGATATCTTGTCCAGAATTTTCTGCTTTCAAATGACAGTTTCAGAAATCAAATGCTAGTTACAGACTGTATAAAAGGATCTTATTTATTTGTTATTTAATCATCAAGAAATTACGATTCCGAATATGGATTGTGGGGCACGGTGGCTTAGTGGTTAGCACGTTCGCCTCACACCTCCAGGGTCCGGGTTCGATTCCCGTCTCGGCCATGTGTGTGTGGTTTGCATGTTCTCCCCGTGCCTCAGGGTTTTTTTTCTCCGGGTTCTCCGGTTTCCTCCCCGGTCCAAAAACATGCATGGTAGGTTGATTGGCACCTTGGAAAATTGTCCCTAGTCCCTGTGTGAATGTGTGAGTGTGTGTGCCCTGTGATGGGTTGGCATTCCATCCAGGGTGTATCCTGCCTTAATGCCCATAGACGCCTGAGATAGGCACAGACACCCCGTGACCCGAGGGAAGATCGGATAAAGCGGTAGAAGATGAATGAATGAACGAATGAATATGGATTGTCTGATCTGCTACGTTGACTAAATCAGGTATTTTGCAGATGAATGTGGACGTTTGGCGCATGTTGATAGGTTGGATTATTTCCTGCACAGTTCGCGATGAAGCACAGAAGATCCAAGGCCACTCAGCTCAGCTGTGTCTTTGGCTTGTGCAGTCAGCCACCGATTTGCCGAATGAGAATGCTGCTCCTCTGCCTGGGCGTGCTGCTGGCAATGACTCTGAGTCTGGGGTTAATGCTGTCTGACCACGATGCAAGATCAGAAGATTTATCTGTACGAGTTCCAGACCTTAAAAATGATAAAGTGGGTAACCTACATCACTCACTGTTTTACACACGTCTAACTGAGAGGATAACGTCGGAAATGAAGACTGTTGTTAAATAGAAAACGCATGAAGGCGCTGAGTAAAAGAAAATGTTCAATATTTAAGTAGGAAAAATCACTGGCATTCATATTTGCCACCATATCTGCCAGTAATTTTATGTATATTTAACTTTAAAGTAGGGCTGTCGAAGTGAATGCATTATTAATGCATTCATGCAAATTCACTTTAACGGCACTAATTTTATTAACATGTGATTAATGCAATGGCATTACTATGTGAGTGAGCTGATCCTTCACTCTGGGTTGTGTTGCCGAATGAACGACAACGAAGAACAAATAAAGAACAAATGAATAAAGACACCGGGGCACGGTGGCTTAGTGGTTAGCACGTTCACCTCACACCGCTAGGGTCCGGGTTCGATTCCCGTCTCGGCCATGTGTGTGTGGAGTTTGTGCATGTTCTCCCCGTGCTTCAGGGGGTTTTTCTCCGGGTTCTCCGGTTTCCTCCCGGTCCAAAAACATGCACGGTAGGTTGATTGGCACCTTGGAAAATTGTTCCTAGTGTATGAATGTGTGTGTGTGTGTGTGTGTGCCCTACGATGAGTTGGCATTCCATCCAGGGTGTATCCTACCTTAATGCCCATAGACGCCAGATTTAGGCACAGGCTCCCCGTGACCCGAGGGAAGATCGGATATAGCGGTAAAAGATGAATGAACGAATTAATTCATGAATAAAGACACTTTTGGAAGTTCATCACATTCCCAAATCAGTATAACAGAATAAAGCACATTTTTCTTTTGTGAACGCAATGCACTTCCGTATAACCTAAACGTATAACCATTGTATATGGAAAAGCAACCGGAACAGAATTCTTAAAGGAGCCACGTCCCATATTTTACTATTAAAACAACCACTTAAAAGTAACATTGAAAGAACAAGAAATGAATGAATTCAAATATTAAATAATTTTATTAAACCAAGATATTTTGAGAGAAATGTATATAATTATAACATCTGTTACAGTTATTATTAACTGTAATATTAACTCAATCATGCGAATAATCACAATTATGTATTTGAATCGATTTGACAGCCCTAGTTTAAAGCCATGGCTAATGCCACTAGTCAAACATTATGATTAAATATGAGTTGTATCATTTTAATAGTAATTTCTCTTTATTTGTGATCATTTTTTACTATTTACAAGATTTTAGGATTCATATTTAATATGCGCTAGCCAGAAAGAATGCGTTTCATTTATATTTATTTCTTATTAAGGTATCAATAGCTGTATTTCTTTTTTGGAATGATAATTATAACATTTTAATTCGAAATACGTTTGCTATCAAGACCTCACATAAAATGTCAATCCGGGTATTTCTTTAGCTGACCCACAGGCCAAGTAAACCCACCGATGCGCAAGTAAAGCGACTCGTCTCCGAGGTGAACTGGGCTCGGCTGTGGTACGCCCATCTCCAGCCTATCCTCATAGAGCGCCAGCCAGGCTCCCGTGGTAGTCGTACTGTTCGCAAGGTAAAGTAACGATTAGATTGAGTGTCAAATATACTGTAAATACTGCAAATAAGCAACACTATAGAAAGCGTTTAATCATTTCAACACAAATTTCCCTAAACTGAAGTTAAATATACATATGCTTGAGCTACATAAAATGCACTGTTGGGAAACATCGTTATTAAGCTCTTTCAGGAATTCCTCTTTAAGGCATTTCTATGACATTTTAACGATGGGACTATTTTCTGTTTTGAGAGATATATATATATATATATATAGAGATATATATATATATATATATATATATATATATATATATACACATGTTTTGATATATAATGTATTTTGAGTGATGGGTTTTTAGTATTTTCCCTCAGGACAGGGCAATGTGTCTGCGATAATCAGGTATAACACATAGATAAATATAGATATTCATTGAATTTGACCTCTGTGCATATGCAGCATGTTTATTCTGTGCTGGACTCTCTGACGGCGGGGTGGACAGTGCAGATCGATTCCTTCAACTCGGAAACCCCTCGCGGCCCAATCAACTTCTCCAACATCTTGGCAGTGCTAGATCCCATCGCCCCACGCCGCCTGCTATTAGCTTGTCATTATGACACAAAGACTATACCTTTAGGGCATCAGGAGCCAAAGCAATTGTTTGTGGGGGCGAGTGACTCAGCTGTTCCTTGTGCTATGATACTGGAGCTCGTCACTGCGCTGGACAGCCACTTAAAAATGCTCAAACAACAGGTATTTACCTTTCCTGATTTTAATAATATAATACTGTATGTCCAACTGAAATTCCTGACATTCATGTACAGTGTTTTGCACAAACTACACTTCCTCCTGCAGCCGAATATTTTCTAGTGATACAACTGGATGGCCTGGATAACTTATTCATTCATTCATTCATTCATTCATTCATCTTCTATCGCGCTTTTATATCCTACCGATTTTTATCCGATCTTCCCTCGGGTCACGGGGAGTCTGTGTCTATCTCAGGCGTCTATGGGCATTAAGGCAGGATACACCCTGGATGGAATACCAACCCATCACAGGACCACACACACACACACACACACAATCACACACACACACACACACACACACACACACACACACACACACACACACACACACACACACACACACACACACACATACACACCACACACACACACACACACACACACACAACACACACACACACACTAGGGACAATTTTCCAAGGTTCCAATCAACCTACCGTGCATGTTTTTTTTTTGGACCGGGGGAGGAAACCGGAGAACCCGGAGAAAAACCCCCTGAGGCACGGGGAGAACATGCACAAACTCCACACACACATGGCCGAGACGGGAATCGAACCCGGACCCTGGTGGTGTGAGGCGAACGTGCTTACCACTAAGCCACCGTGCCTCTCCTGGATAACACAGTGATGGTTAAATAGTCACCTTTATTTATATAGCTCTTTTAACAATAGAGATTGTGTCAAAGCAGCTGTACAATAATAATAATAATAATAATAATAAATGACACACAAACAAAACGTAACAAAATTCTAAACAATTAAATGTCGCCGACTGAGCCAGCCATAAGTGACAGGCAACAGCGGCAACCAAAACTTCATCAGTGACACAGAATAAATAGGAATAAACAGAAGAGTGAAGTATGAGTGAAGATGCCATTCATATTGTGATGTAATGTTTTATGGGAAGTGTTCCCGGTTCCGGTTAAACTAATTAATGCAGCCTAATAATCATTTAACACATATCATTCATTCATTCATCTTCTACCGCTTTATCCGATCTTCCCTCGGGTCACGGGGAGTCTGTACCTATCTCAGGCGTCTATGGGCATTAAGGCAGGATACACCCTAGATGGAATGCCAACCCATCGCAGGACAAACACACACACACATTCATACACTAGGGACAATTTTCCAAGGTGCCAATCAACCTAACATGCATGTTTTTTGGACCAGGGGAGAAAACCGGAGAACACGGAGAAAAACCCCCTGAGACACGGGGAGAACATGCACAAACTCCACACACACATGGCCGAGACGGGAATCGAACCCGGACCCTGGCGGTGTGAGTCGAACGTGCTAACCACTAAACCACCGTGCCCCCCCCCTTTAACGAATTTAAATATTATAAATGTGTTCTGTGTAAAACAGGTTAAAGAAATGGGTTTTTAATCTAGATTTAAACTGACAGATTGTGTTCTGCCTGCCTAGGTAAATTATTCCACAGTTTTAGTGATAAATAAGAATTCTGGGTTTTAGTAAATGACCAGAGTTTTGAGAAGGCAGCGGACATGCGGGACTATAATGTAATAAGAGCTCAGTCAGGTACTGTGGAGGCCATTGAGGGCTTTATAAGTAATGAGCAGAATTTTAAAATCAGTACGGCGTTTAATAGGGAGTCAGTGCAGTGTTGACAGAACCGGATTAATATGGTCATACTTTCCTGTTCTAGTCAGAACTCTCACTGCTGTATTTTGGACCAGCTGAAGTTTGTTTATTAGTCGTGTTGAACAAACACCCAATAAAGCATTACAATAATCTCTCCTGGAGGTCATGAATACATGGATTAACATTTCTGCATGTGACTGAGAGCATCGGTCGTAATCTCCAGATGTTTTTAAGATGGAAATGTGGTTTTCGAAGGAAAGATTGCTATCCAAACTAATGATGACCAATCATGACAGAACAACCATCAAGTACTAGACTCTGTTTTAAATGATTTCCTGCAGAGGTTTTAGGCCCACTAATTAATACCTCTGTTTTTTTCAGAGTTTAACAGCAGAAAATGACTTGTCATCCAGTTTTTTTATATCAATAATACATTCCATCAGTTTTTCAGATTTGTATGTGAAGAAATATAGAGCTGAGTATCATCAGCATAACAGTGAAAGTTATCACCATGTTTCCTGATGATATCTCCTAAGGGTAGCATTTAAAGCGTGAAGAGTAATGGCCCTAGTACTGAGCCTTGAGGTAGCCCATGCTGTACTTCTGATCTATATGATACCTCTTCATTCACTGCCACAAATTGATGCGGGTCAGATAAATACGATCTAAACCATTCCAATGCACTGCCACTAATACCAACATACTTTCTGAGTCTATTTAAAAGAATGTTGTGGTCAATAATATGGAAAGCAGCACTAAGATTCAGTAGCACTAATAACGAGATACAACCACGGTCGGATGATTGCAGCAGATCAATGAGAGCAGAGTCAGTACGCTCTAAATCCTGACTGGAAATCCTCACAGATACTATTTTTCTCTAATAAAGAACGTAATTGTGAGGACGCTACTTTTTCCAATATTTTTGAAAGAAAAGGGAGATTCGAAATCGGTCTGTAATTAATAAATTGGTCGGGTTCAAGTTGTGTTTTTTTAACGAGAGGTTTAATAACAGCCTGTTTGAAAGTTTTGGGGACATGTCCTACTGTCTGTGATGAATTTATAATATTCAGAAGTGGATCCAAGACTTCTGGAAGAACCTCTTTTAGTCATTTAGGAGGAATAGGGTCTAACATACACATTGTTGGTTTAGATGACTAGTCTAGTTCTAGTCTAGACTAGTTCAACTAGTTTATACAATCCTTTGTCTCCTAGAGTAGAGAATGAGTGGAATAGAACCATAGGAGTTCTCGCCTGTTGGTGCTTTGTTATTTGTTAATCTTGCCACTCTATTGAATAAATACCTAGCGTTATATTTGTTTTCTTCTAAACGATATGAAAAGTAATCAGATCTAGCAGTTTTTAATGCTTTCCTATAGGATATAGTAGACTCATGTCTTGTGCAAACTCACGTTAAATATAAAAGTAACAGCACTAATGTTGCACTAACACTAGCATTAACATTGTGTTCGCGAATGAGTGAAACGTTCAGTGCATCCACTGATGCTACCCAAATTTCCCTGAATTACGCCTACTAGCTGCGCATTCACAACAGTATATTAGCGTATATTACCGTATGGAACCTTACGCAAGCGCATCGCATTTCCAAATCCGTATTACGCAATAAAGCGCATTTTTACTGAACGCAATAAAGCGCTTCTGTATAACCTAAACACCGTATCACCAGTTTATATGGAAAAGCAACCAGAACACAATTCTTAAAGGAGTCACGTCCCATATTTTACACTAAACAAGCAATGAACGAGAAATTAACACTGAAAGAATAATTTTCCAGAGCAAAATCAATATTAAATAATCAATAGTTTTATTAAAGGGAGAGATTTTGAGAGAAATATATATAATTATAACATCTGTTACAGTTAGTTACAGTATTAAAAACATGAAAAGCATTAATTTATGGTACATTGAAAACATTAATGTGCAATTAATCACGAGTTACTCGCTCCAATCATGCGATTAATCACGAGGAAATATTTGAATCGTTTGACAGCCCTAGAGATAACCTAGAGATAACCTAGAGATATAATGATCATCATAATGACAAATAAAATCTATAAAAGCTCCTCTTGCCCAAATATCGTTTCAAGTTTGGATATAAAAGCAGAATAGTGGTGCATAAAATGCATTATTATGGATATATTTTTTAATGGAGCAGGTAAGGAGGGCTTTAGTCAGAGAAGCAAACAAGAGGCCTGTTCAGCATAACACAACCACCACCGTGCTTTACTGTGTTCAAATGGTGATTAGCAATGTTCTCTTCTATGTCATTATTTTGCCCAGACTTGTGGTGTAAAATCCCAAGTCAGTTTTACTTTTAGATTGTCACACTACAAAATGTTGTTAAGAGGGTTAGGAAGCAACTTATCTCATGTGTATTTTCTTCATCACTTCATCACATTCTCCTCCTAATATGGTGTCATTTCAAAACCATATAATTGGCTGTAATGGTCCACAACTTCTCTCTGTAATTAATATTAAATAAATATTAACTAAAAGTAAGACTGTGTACTGGGGCCACAATGGCTTAGTGGTTATCACATTCGCCTCACACCGCCACGGGCCGGGTTCGATTCCCGTCTCGGCCATGTGTGTGTGGAGTTTGTGCATGTTCTCCCCGTGCCTCAGGGGGTTTTTCTCCGGGTTCTCCGGTTTCCCCCCGGTCCAAAATCCCCCTCCACCCGGTCCAAAAACATGCACGGTAGGAAGGTTGATTGGCACCTTGTTGGAAAATTGTCCCTAGTGTGTATGTGAATGTGTGTGTGTGTGTGTGTGTGTGTGTGTGTGTGTGTGTCCTGCTATGGGTTGGCATTCCATCCAGGGTGTATCCTGCCTTAATGCCCATAGACGCCTGAGATAGACACAGACTCCCCGTGACCCGAGGGAAGATCGGATAAAGCGCTAGAAGATGAATGAATGAATGAATGTAGACTGTATACTCATAGTGTTTTTGTACACACAGCTTGTTATTTCCATATTATCATTATTCTTGATCATGGTTAACAAGGCCATGTGTTTTTTTGTATAAAATGGCAGAAATCTCTTCACACTGGGTCGCTGCGCACTGTAGACGTCATATTACATGTCGCAGAGGTGAGAGGAACTTGACTGAGACATTATATTTTTAGCATCTTCTCAGTGGAATTGAATTTCTGTACACAATAATGATGTGTCGGGGTCATTCAGATGAATAATTAATAACGTTCTTTGAAGCACAAGGACAAGCAGTTCACCTTCGTCTATAAAATATAGCCATGTTTTTAGAAATAGATGCATCTTGTCATCTTTAGTTACTTCATAAGTCATTCCTGGATAATACAGACTACAAAAACATCATGGGCCACAGTTAAGGTGTTTATACTTGAAGACATGGTTTGAGAAGTTGCAGAAGGGAAAAAAACGGAGTGATCTGCATAAAAAAAAGCCTGATCTTAAACACTCAATATTTCTCCAGCAGTCTCTCACCAGACGTGACATCGGTACACATGGTCTTGTGCTCCTGCGGAAAATTGTTCTGGTGCCGTTTCAGTATTTATGGACGCGACTGTCCATATTGTCATATTGGGCATTAACAGGTTTTCAAACATCCGAGACCCAAAAATAATCAAATACTGTAAAAAAAACAAAAAAACAAAGCAACCTACGATTGTATAACATTTTAGTATTTTCTAGTTACACTCCATAAAAAATAAATAAATAAATGAAGGGGAGAGGGTGTAGCTCAGTGGTTTAAAGCACTGGGCTTCAGGTTCGAGCCCCGGTATCGGCACGCTGCCACTCTTGGGTCTTTAAGCAAGGCCCTTAACCCTCTGTGCTCCAGGGGCGCTGTATCATGGGCGTTGTATCATGGCCGACCTGACCCCAGCTCTGACCCCAGCTCCCAAACAAGCTGGGATATGCGAAGAAAAGAATTTCCCTCATGGGATCAATAAAGTATGTAAAATAAAATAAAAAAATAATAATGCCTTACTTTAAAATGCACCTATGTTCAGTCAGACTAAAACACCAGCAGTAGGTCATAACATAAATGTGTGTGGTCTTTATGAAGATGTCTCAGGTGACACTGCAGCTGGTGTTCTTCGATGGAGCAGAAGCTTTTGAGGAATGGTCTACCACCGACTCTCTGTATGGATCCCGACACCTCGCTGAGCACATGTCTAACGTTCCACATCCTCCAGGCTCTGAACACACAACTCTGCTGCATGCCGTGGTAGGAATGTTGTTTATATATAAACATATATATATATATATATATATATATATATATATATATATATATATATATATATATATATATATATATATATATATATAAGCATAATAGCAATAGCAATAATAACATTACATATTATATATACATACATAACAAGCATATTATTGCAGGATCTCTTTATTCTCCTGGCTCTGATCGGGGCGCCACGTCCAACATTTGGGAATCATTTTGACAACAGCGCTCGCTGGTTTGATCGACTTGTACTGGCAGGTCAGTGGTTTTTAAAGTCATGTAAGATTTTAGTGTTAATTAAATCATTAAAATTCCTATCCATAATGTTGATTTGAAATCCATAACTATACAGTATAAAGGAACAGGCAATACCTAGCGTTATATTTGTTTTCTTCTAAACGATATGAAAAGTAATCAGATCTAGCAGTTTTTAATGCTTTCCTATAGGATATAGTAAACTCACGCCACATTAAATATAAAAGTAACAGCATTAATGTTGCACTAATACTAGCACTAATGTTGTGCTAAACCCGAACAACAAAAAAAGAGCAAATGAATAAATAAACGTTCAGTGCATCCACTCACGCTTTCTAAATATCCCTGAATTACACCTACTATCTGCTCATTCACAACAGGTATGTATCACTATATTAGTGTATATTACCGTATGGAACACTTACGCAAGCGCATCGCATTCCCAAATCTGTATTACGGAATAAAGAGCATTTTAATTTTGGGAATGCAATGTCAATGTACTTCTTTATAACCTAAACACCGTATCACCAGTTTATATGGAAAGTAAACCGGAACAGAATTCTTAAAGGAGCCACGTCCCATATTTTATAATTAAAACAACCAATAAAAAAAATAACACTGAAATTAACAAGATATTCATATTAAAAGAATAATTTTATTAAAGGGAGAGATTTTGAAAGATAGGTAATTAGTAACATCTGTTACAGTTAGAGTTTTATGAACATCAAAAGTATTAATTTATGGTACATTGAAAATGTGGGTGATTGATGTGTGATAACTAAATAGCCCTAATTAATCATCAGTTAAAAATATTTTTAAATATCTATAGAATGATAAGCCCTAATATATATATATATATATATATATATATATATTATATTTATTTTTTTTTTTTTTTTTTTTTGTTTTTTTTTTTAGTCAAATTTTACAATGCAATTATTAGAAACTGTCAAAATGATAATAGTAGAAACAAACATTGTCCCCAGATAGACGTGATCCTTATGCTTTAACTTTATTTGACATAGTTTCTTTCTTTGGCCCTACATTATGTATAGTATTTTGTGTTGCACACTCAGCCTTGGATTATCCTTTATGTATGGTTTGTATTGAATGTGTTATTAGGAATTCTGTATCTCTCATTCTGTCTAAGAAAAGAGACTCCATAATCTGGGATTGCTGTCTTCTCACCCCAGTGGGCAGGTGTACTTCAGAAAAGATATAACTGTGACACCGATTAATGATGACCCACATACCTTTCCTTCAGCAAGGTAACTATGGGAATTTAGCTTAGAATATGTAAATGTATATGTATGTATGTATATATATATATATATATTATCTATATATATATATATATATATATATATATATATATATCTATATATATATATATATATATATATATATATTATATATATTATATATAATATATATTATATATATATTATCATATATTCATTCATTCATTCATTCATTCATTCATCTTCTATAACCGCTATATCCGATCTTTCCGATCTTCCCTCGGGTCACGGGGAGTCTGTGCCAATCTCAAGGCGTCTGTGGGCATTAAGGCATGGATGGAACCCCATCGCAGGGCACACACACACACACACACACACACACACACACACACACACACTAGGGACAATTTTCCAAGGTGCCAATCAACCTACCGTGCATGTTTTTGGACCGGGGGAGGAAACCGGAGAACCCGGAGAAAAACCCCCTGAGGCACGGGGAGAACATGCACAAACTCCACACACACACATGGCCGAGACGGGAATCGAACCCCGGACCCTGGCGGTGTGAGGTGAACGTGCTAACCACTAAGCCACCACCGTGCCCCTATATTATTTTATATATATATATATATATATATATATATATATATATATATAATTATTTTAAAAAAATGTTGAATATTACAAATTCAAATGACCACCAGGTAACATATATAGGTGTTGTATTGTTGTATATATATATAGTATATATATATATATATATATATATATATATATATATATATATGATATATATAGTTATATCTAGTGTTCTAGTTTTATAAAATGCTGAATATTTCCATGTTCCTTGTTTGGCTTATCACAGGGGTTCCAGTGCTACACATAATTGCCACACCCTTGAACTCAAATCACCATACAGTGGAAGACGCTGCTGACACGGTGGACGGTGATACGGTGGAGAATCTCACCAAAGTCCTGGTGGTTTTTTTTTTAGCAGAATATCTCCGATTGTAGACGAGGAGGAGTGTCCTGTGGACCTTTGTGATCTTCTCACATACCTCTACGTTAAATCTGTAAATCTGCCTTAGTGGTCAGTTTAAATGTGGAAATACAGTATGACTGTGACTGTGTTATACTGCATTATAAATACTAAATAATATACACAATAAGCTCCAGCTACCTTTCAATAGCCTTAGATTTTTATGAAAGGAGCAGAGCATGAATGTTCGTTTCGCATTTCAAGTTTACATTGTTTCTATAACGAATGCAATAATGGTAATAATTATACAAATAATAATGAATATAGAAGTTCTGCAGCAATATATATATATATATATATATATATATATATATATATATATATATATATATATATATATATATATATATATATAGATATATATATATATATATATTCATATACACCTTGCAACGTATTTTTGCTTATATGTACATGCACTTACATAATGCAGTGAGTGAAATACTGCCATATTAGGACAAGAAATAAGATATAATAGGAATCCATATATATAAAATAGGGCTGCCTTTCAGGATACTTTCTCCTCATTAGCATAATGCTGCTGTTACGGGACTTTCAAAGGTCCAGCATTTGCACTGACGCACTTCTCACAGTTATAGATGTAAAAGATGCAAAATATACTCTTGTATATATTTTTTATATAAATGAATGAAAATTGTTTAGCTTTTTTTTTTTTTTTTTGCTTTTATCCTTCATTAATATATTCCTGTTTCCTGTTTCAACACTTTCAAGGCCAGTGTGACCAATTACAAGACTTGTGTTATAATGTTCATTTAAAATATAAAAACAAAAACGTATTATTTAATATATAAATAAAAATGTAAGTGAAATGATCATATTCCTGAAACTATATGTCAGCTTTACAACATGTAAAAACAAATGTTTGCATTTTGCTGTTAAACGAGTGACAGGATTGAGACTGGTTTGTACAAAATAACAAATCAAGCATTCATATTACTGTCGCAAGGCAATAAAAAGGATTTTTTAAAATAGCAATTTATTTAAAATATGTTTTTTTTTATGAAATATATATATAATTATATATTATATATATATATATATATATATATATATATATATATATATATATAATTTATTTTAAATCTATCAGTTTGGTAACAGAATTGTATGTTCCTACATGTGAATGCGTTACAGTATATAATCCTAATATACTGTCGGAGTGAGTGTGTTCAGGTGACAGGGTTGAAAATGCTGTCGTATACAACAGTAAAAACAATTTGCATTTCCAAATATTATTTTTTGGCATCCAGAAATAAATGTACAGTGCATTAAAAGTATTTACACCCCTCGATAACCACAAAACTTAAATGTATTTTATTGGGATTTCATATGATAGACCAACACAAAGTATCACATAATTGTGAAGTGGAAGGAAAATGATTAAAGGTTGTTAAAGTGAAAATGATTAAAGTGTTAAATATTTTTTTTCCAAATAAAAATCTGAAAAGTGTGGCGTGCATATGTATTCTCCCTTCTCCCCCCTTCACTCTGATACCCCTAAATAAATCTGAAAAGTGTGGAGTGCATATGTATTCGCCCCCTTTACTCTGATACCCTTAAATAAAATCCAGTGCATTCAACTGCCTTCAGAAGTCACCTAATTAGTAATTAGAGTTTACCTATGTGTACTTCAATCCCAGTATAATCACAGCTGGAGGAAAGGATCTGGCCAACCCAGCGTGCATGTTAAGTGGCTCACATGACAACAGCTTTAAGTGTGGCATTTGGTCAAAGTAATTCCAGCTTCATGCATGCAAGCCATTGTTAAAATTGCAACTCAAAAAAAGAAGTTTAAACAGACCTTAAAGCAGTGCCAGACTGCTGAAGACATTAAAAAAAGAAGAAGAAGAAATCTTTAGTTCATCACATAGGGTTTTAGTATGTTGAATTGCCAAAAGTATGGTTCCTCTGTATATAAGACCAAATGTCAAACAGGAGGAAGCATGTACACTGCAAAACACTCCAACATTGGACTTCATCCTACTGCAAGATGACCCAAAGCAAACATCCAAGCCGTGTTACAACTCATTTAGAAGAGAATAACCTGGTAGTGATGTCATTATTCATGAAAGTATGAACACAGTTGTTTCCTTATATATATATATATATATATATATATATATAAAACTATATATATATATATATATATATATATATATATATATACATATATATATATATACACTATATACATATATATATACTATATATATATATATTATATATACACAACATACATACATATACAAATATATATATACCACCACGAATACATATACAATATATATAATATATATATATATTATAGTTATATACATATATTAGTTTAGAAAATGTTGAAGATTACAAAATTCAAATGACCACCACCGAACATATATAGGTATTGTATTTATTTCGTGCATATCTTCTATTTGATCCCTTCCATGGATACAGTCATGCATACATACACAGCTGTGTGTATATATATATATATATATATATATATATATATATATATATATATATATATATATATAATATAGATATATATATATATATATATATCTATATATATATATAAAAATATTTTTTTTTTTTTGTGTGTGTG
>JACRUU010000024.1:14509071-14526571 GCA_030449085.1 Kryptopterus vitreolus
ATCAGACTCCTCAACACAAATTGACTGGACACACACACACACACACTTTATGGATAACAACAAAAAACACAATTTGCTGGTCTTAAATGTTTACATTATATCACACTCGTTATTTTTTACCGTGTATGAACAAAATCCTTTTTTTGCACATTTGGTCGGTGCTACTTATTGGCTCTATTTATTGTCTTGTCTATATGTTACTGCCTTCTTGTTAATCTGGTCATTGTGTGTTTATTGCAGTTAGCTCTGCTTGGCTGGCTGAAAACGGACAGTGTGGAGTGTAAACAGTTCCTCACAGCAGTTACTGGCATGCAGCTGGCCCGAGACGTCCTTAATAGATTGACAGGGGAAAGCAAAGTGGACGCGTACAGGGTGAGGCGGTTCTCTCAAACACTGTAATCACTGCAGTTTATATTATGTGAAGATCATAATATAATCATTCATTTAATCACCTTTTAATCAGTTAGTGCTTTATCCTGGTCAGGGCTGTGTCGGATCCAGAGCTGTGTCTAGGAAACACTAAGATACATACAGAGCACAACGTGCAAGCATTCACACACTTATTCATACTGACATGTTTTAACAAAGAGTGTATTCTGAATCAATCTCTGATATGCCAGTGCTGTCCTCTTTATCCTTATTCTGATGGTTAATATTATATATATATATATATATATATATATATATATATATATATATATATATATATATATATATACATCATATATTATATACCTGCATATTCACATATTCATTCATGGGAGAAAAAAAAACCTAATGTAGAGCTAGGAGATTATTGTAGCAGCCCTTGGTACCGAGTAATGAAAAGGAGAGTCTGCATACAGGTGTAATTCTTTATTTATTTATTTTTGCTCGCCGTGGTTCACTTGCCGCCCGAGTCACCCATCAACACCGTGAAACGTAAATCAAGAAAAGATAAGAAAAGAAAATACATTCATGGTAAACAAAATGTACAAAAACGTAGACAAAGTTTCCACATCTCAAAATGACCTACAACATACCTCGCCCCGTTTTACCACGGCGCAAATTAAATGCGTAATACGTGCTTCACTGAAACACATCCGCCAAACCTTTATAAATGCAGGTTCCTGGGCGCCCACACGCTACGCCGTAATATGAATAAAAACAACAATGTCCTGCCACTTACAATTAAATGGCCTTTCTTGCCATTATCGATTAACTTGCGTTTATGTTAATGTTGAAAATACGAAAATGGATTTTATGATTTCACTTCGGTTTGACACAGCGAGGTTCCGTAGTTCTCCACGTCCCCAAACATGGTGGCGATCTGACCAATCCGAAGAGCTCGTTTCCAAGAGGGGGGGGCGGGGTTTCATTATGTGTATGGAAATGTTTTCACTTCAGACGTTCAACAAACCAAAACCCTGCTGTAACATGTATCTAACGTTTGTGGAGATTCAAGTAAGCAGCACGACTCGTTTATTCCAGCACCTCAAACACAAACACGTTGTTGATTGTGTGCCGCTGCCGGATAAACATGACCGCGGCAAACCCCAAAACGGGTGGAAGTAGCAGACTCATTTTTTCACTCTATCCAGAATGGGAAATGGAATTTGGTCAAAAAAGAGTTTTGAATTACTTTAATGTTATTTAGATTTACTTGTACATAAATGTTTCTTTTCATTGAAAAAAAACCCTTAACTAGCACAAATAACAGCTTTATACACTCTGGACATCTGGATTATTCAGAAAAATAGCCAATAAAACATGCTAAACATGATATTTAATAGTTGGGAATTTCTACCTGGTGATCCAGTTCATTCCAGAGCGGTTCACACTGATTTCGGTGCAGTGGCTGGGCAGGAAAATTTCATGATATTTAATAGACTTTTTGCTCTCAAAATAACACGTACAGATCTCGGATGTTTCACTGTGTGTCTGTTGCATGATGGATTCAGAATTGAATGGTATATAAGTACAATATGGAAGCATTTATGCTCAGCGTTTCATCGACGTGAAATAAATCAACATCCCCAATCCATAAAGCTTCCACCGTCGTGTTTGTGTGTGGGTGTGAGGCAGTCTGATAAGATTCCTTCCTGTTTTCCTCGTACATGTTCTTTTGTTAGTGCCAAAATACATCACTTAAATTTGGACTCTACTGTCCACAGACCTTTCTTCCAGTCATTAGAAGACTGTCCTCTCCGCTGTGTGTTTGCCTTTTACCTTCTTTATGGAATATAAACAAAAAGAACATCCCTGTGTTTCAAAACGACATAAACGACTGTGTTTCCAAACTGAGTTGTGTATACGTTTTGTTTTATATAATAGTGAGAGCAAATCTCTGACTTGTCAAGCATTATATCAACAATAGCAGGTTTTTAATTCTGTGTTCAAATGCACAGTGGTATAGGACACGGTGGTTTAGTGGTTAGCACGTGCGCCTTACACCGCCAGGGTCCGGGTTCGAGTCCCGTCCCGGCCATGTGTGTGTGGAGTTTGTGCATGTTCTCCCCGTGCCTCAGGGGGTTTTTCTCCGGGTTCTCCGGTTTCCCCCCGTCCAAAAAAATGCACAGTAGGTTGATTGGCACCTTGGAAAATTGTCCCTAGTGTATGAATGTGTGTGTGTGTGTGTGTGTGTATGTGTGTGATGGGTTGGCATTCCATCCAGGGTGTATCCTGCCTTAATGCCCATAGACGCCTGAGATAGACACAGACTCCCCGTCACCCGAGGGAAGATTGGATAAAGCGGTATGTCTGTGTGTGTGTGTGTGTGTGTGTGTGTGTGTGTGTGTGTGTGTGTGTGTGTGTGTAAAAATTGTAAACGACCACAAACCACCTGCCTGGAGCTCCATAATAACCTCAAACATTTTTTTTTTGTTTGTGTGTTTGTTTTTAACAAAGCAGCAATGAAATATTTGCACATTTGAATGTGCACTCAAAGTAATCGGCAATTAAAGTTAATAAAAATGTGTTTCTAACGGCTGGGAAAGTCTTTCCCCAGACTCGCCATGCTCTGATACGGATCACTGTTAACTTTGAGTGGCATGTCTTTACAGAACGAATGCATCCAGGGTGTGACGGACTTTGTGAAGAGGAACCCTCGAGCTTCTGTGCAGGAACTGAACGCTGAGGTGGAGAAACACGTGCTTCTGTTTGCCTCCAGAGTGCAGGCTTTAGACTCCGCCCCTCTTTTCTGAACGCAGCGATAATTCCTCTCTCCATTAGTTAACCCATGATTTTAAATACATTTATGTGTCATTTTCCTTTTTGTTATACGTAAATTAAGATTTCTATTTGATTAGTGATTTGTTTAGCCGTGCTGTAATTTACACAAACATTAATAAAGTCTGCATTCTGACTGGTCTGGTGGTTTTTCTATAACAGCTGTTTTGACACCAGTGCAGCAGTAAATCCCGTGTTTACTGTATAGTGTTGTGCCGTCTGTAACATGTTGTTTCTATAGTAACTGCTTGTTAACAGGGATTGGTATTGGGGACAGTGACATTTTCTCCTTTCTGTAAACAGATAAACATTTATGGCAGAATTGTAGAATGAAGGGATTTTGTAGAAGTCAAAGGTGAAGCCATAACACGAAATTACATGCAGGTAAGATTTTGGTCTCATGATCTTGAAGACAGATGAATGAATGAATGAATGAATGGTTGTGGTCGATTTAAAATCTGTTCAATCATTTTAAAAGTGATTCAACTCTTTAATTGGACATGAACAACTTGAAGTTACATGAAGGTTCTGAGAAATTTGAGAAATAATTAATGTAACCAATGCATAGAGTCTGTTATAATGACTTATGACTGCAGTTAACATTAGCAGTTCAGTGAACAGCACAAACTGAGGCACGGTGGTTTAGTGCACGTTCGCCTCACACCGCCAGGGTCCGGGTTCGATTCCCGTCTCGGCCATGTGTGTGTGGAGTTTGTGCATGTTCTCCCCGTGTCTCAGGGGGTTTTTCTCCGGGTTCTCCGGTTTCCTCCCCTGGTCCAAAAACGTGCACGGTAGGTTGGTTGGCACCTTGGAAAATTGTCCCTAGTGTGTGTGTGTGTGTGTGTGTGTGTGTGTGTGTGTGTGTGTGTGTGTGTGTGTGTGTGTGTGTGATGGGTTGGCATTCCATCCAGGGTGTATCCTGCATTAATGCCCAAAGACGCCTGAGATAGATACAGACTCCCCGTGACCCGAGGGAAGATCGGATAAAGAGGTAGAAGATGAATGAATAATTATCAACAATGATTTAACAAAATCATACATTTATAGTTGTATCTCACTGATGAGAGTTTTAGAGCAGGCGTGCGGGCGACTCGTGTAGTCGTTGGGGGCAACCTGGTGTCCGCGCTCATGAGAGGAATTGTTTATCTAATCTACTAATTGAAATTAAATGTTTAATTCATTCTCATTTCTGTAGTTAAAGGATACATATTTTGAACTTTGTGTTTGAAAAGTAATGATTGTTTTAAAAGTGTCAGTTTTACAGTGCGAACAGCGACCTCATTTCCTGTCTAGACAGATCACAGGACACTGTTAAAATTCCGATTCCAGCACAATGATACAGAAATATAGGTGAAATAACAGACGGAAGTGAAATAGACTTTGGAGCATGAGGAAAATGGTGTACGTTTGATTTTCGGCCAATTTAATGTGTATATATATATATATATAATATATATATATTATATATATATATATATAATAAGATGCAAATTAGAGGACGGGGGAAAAAAAACAGGTGGGGGGTGGCGTAGGAAGGGAGAGAAATAAGAATCAGGGAGAGTCTGTAATAAGCTTTGGCGCATCATTGTATTCATCAAACAGCACCTGCAATGCATCCCATTATGCAGATTCACATCTCAGATCCCTTGATGACTTTAAAGGCAGTGTTGAGCGCTCAGCCCAAACAGCTGATTACCCACAGTGCTTTTTCAATGATTGGAAATGTGTCTGCAGCTTGACAGTGATAGCAAGGTGCTATAAAATAAATAAATAAAACAATAAAAAAAAAAACAGTACGTCCTGCAAGAGAGAAACAACAAGCTTAGAATAGTAAACTCTTTGATATGGAGTCTCAGCTGCACCTGGGCACTTACGGCCAACGGACTGTTCCCTAATGATGGATGGTATCTTACGAGCTGCTCGAGCTCAAGATGAAAGGCAACATGTGACTGGTCAGAGAGAACAAAGCGGTGCAGTCGCTTCTAGTCTACTGTCTGACCACAATAGACATGCATCAGCGGCCCCTCCGCATCGGCGGCCCCTCCGCATCAGCGGCCCCTCGACATCGCCGGCCCCTCTGCATCAGCGGCCCCTCGACATCAGACATCATTCATTCATTCATCATTCATCTTCTACCGCTTTATCCGATCTTCCCTCGGGTCACGGGGAGCCTGTGCCTATCTCAGGCGTCTCTATGGGCATACACCCTGGATGGAATGCCAACCCATCGCAGGACACACACACACACACACACACACACACACATTCACACCCACGGGACAATTTTCCAAGGTGCCAATCAACCTACCGTGCATGTTTTTGGACCGGGAGGAAACCGGAGAACCCGGAGAAAAACCCCCTGAGACACGGGGAGAACATGCACAAACTCCACACACACATGGCCGAGACGGGAATCGAACCCGGATCCTGGCGGTGTGAGGCGAACATGCTAACCACTAAGCCACCGTGCCCCACCGACATCAGACATTGTTTATCTAATCTACTAATTGAAATCTAATTGTTTAATTCGTTCTCATTTCTAGACCAATCTGTAGTTAAAGGATACATATTTTGAACTTTTTGTTTTAAAAGTAATGATTGTTTTAAAAGTGTCAGACACCCTCAACATCGGCGGCCCCTCTGCATCAGCGGGCCCTCAGCATCAGCCGGGGTTTTTTTCTCAGCCTGCAAACGTGAAATAAATCAGTGACTTCATCAGTGCACTGAGAAAAATGCAGCAAAAGCAACATGTAA
This sequence comes from Kryptopterus vitreolus, assembly GCA_030449085.1. Classification (NCBI taxonomy): domain Eukaryota; kingdom Metazoa; phylum Chordata; class Actinopteri; order Siluriformes; family Siluridae; genus Kryptopterus; species Kryptopterus vitreolus. Next base: position 14,515,033 of record JACRUU010000024.1, read on the forward strand.
ATAGTTTTCTGTACAATTCAGGTTCAATATGACTTTTGCTCCAGAGAAATAAACAGATCGACTCTTTTGTCCTTTTACTCTTAAAGGTTAGTTTAGTGACAGTGAGGATGAAATGACTAAAGATAAAAGGAGAGGAATCAGATGCTCATTCATTTCATTTCATTTAAATGTAATAATTATGGGGACACGGTGGCTTAGTGGTTAGCACGTTCGCCTCACACCACCATGGTCTGGGTTCGATTCCCGACTCCACCATGTGTGTGTAGAGTTTGTGCATGTTCTCCCCGTGCCTCAGGGGGTTTTTCTCCCAGTTCTCCAGTTTCCTCCTGGGTATAAAAACATGCACGGTAGGTTGATTGACACCTTGGAAAATTGTCCCTAGTGTGTGTGTGTGTGTGTGTGTGTGTGTGTCCTGTGATTCCATCCAGGGTGTATCCTGCCTTAATGCCCATAGACGCCTGAGATAGACACAGACTCCCCGTGACCCGAGGGAAGATCGGATAAAGCGGTAGAAGATAAATGAATGAATGAATGAATTATGGGGAAATGATGGTTTAGTGGTTAGCACGTTCGCCTCACACCTCCAGGGTCCGGGTTCGATTCCCGCCTCCACCATGTGTGTAGTTTGCATGTTCTCCCTGTGCCTCAGGGGGTTTTTCTCCAGGTTCTCCCGTTTCCTCCACCGGTCCAAAAACATACACGGTAGGTTTTTTTTTTCCTTATTATTGTTTTTCTGTTTCTGTGGAATCAATTATAGTTTTGAAAATTGTACATTAATACTGAAGACACTGAAATGATGACAGAACAAATGCAGAATTATTTCGTCAACAAAAACATGTTAAATAACGAATTTATTTATATGTTCAAATCGTCAAAAGCAGCCACCTTTCGCTTCTGTGACAGCTTTGTAAACTCTTCAGCCTCATGAAATATTCACCCGGAATGGCTTTCCAACAACCGGGATGTGGGTGCAGAACCATTCACTGCCGAAGCGTTCACCAGCAAAGCACCTCTACACCACTGCACCTCCTCGTTTACGCCTGGAACCACACATTCACAAACTGGACACAAAGGACACGTTCCAATGATCTACCAGGGTCCGGATTCGATTCCCGTCTCGGCCATGTGTGTGTGGAGTTTGCATGTTCTCCCCGTGCCTCAGGGGGTTTTTCTCCGGGTTCTCCGGTTTCCTTCCCCGGTCCAAAAACATGCATGGTAGGTTGATTGACCCTTTGGAAAATTGTCCCTAGTGTATGAATGTGTGTGTGTGTGTGTGCTGTGATGGGTTGGCATTCCATCCAGGGTGTATCCTGCCTTAATGCCCATAGACGCCTGAGATAGACACAGACTCCCCGTGACCCGAGGGAAGATCGGATAAAGCGGTAGAAGATGAATGAATGAATATAATTATTATACACTTCTGAAAATAAATGGTTTTTTTCAGTATACATTTTTATATGACAGATCGTGATTTAGTTGACAAGTGAAATGAAAATAAACTTTTAAATAAACTATGAATATATAATTGTTAAACCTAATTAAAAAAAGGTCTAGTCTAATCCCTCTCTTCCATCCTTGTGTGATACCTTCAGCCTGGTTGCCAGATTGAGTTTAATTACCGATTATATCTGGATTACGGGTGAAAAAAAGTTCTTTTCGGGACTTTAAGTGAAAAAGACAATTTACACTATAATGAGTTAATGGAGAATTGAATATAATAAATAAACAACGCTACGAACATTTATTCGTGATATAAATCATAAATTCGGCGAGTCGCGTCAATCAGTTAAACGCAACATAAACATCTTCTTATTTGAAGGCACTTGTGTTCAATTTAAGTTATTTGTAGGTTTTTAAATGATTCCTTTTTAAAGAATAAATAGTGACCGTACTTGGCAACCTCGGCTCGGAGCGCACTTGTGCCGCTGTGCTCCACTTCAGGCTCATTTAGTGAGACGATACGGAGCTGTCACGACTCATGTAGACGCACACTGAAACTAGGGGGGAAATATCCGGATTATTTAAAAACTACATTTGAACTACGCGGATGGCAAGATGTCTTTTTTTGGCGGCGAAAATCTTCCCAGTCCGACAATACATCGGTGATCAGGTAGGTGTTATATATCGCGTTATTGTCATTAAAAACGCAGGTGCATCTTGGAAAGTTTATTTTTAATGAAACCGATTTTTACAAATCTATTGAATGCACATATTAAATATATTACACTTTATAGATCTATGTTTCTATTATGAAAAAAAAACCCAGTTAAAAAAAAAAAAAAGCAGAAACAACAATAATAATAATAATAATAATAATAATAATAATAATAATAATAGTTAATAAATCGTGTGTGATCTATGATGTCACTACATCAGAAACCTCCTTGCCAGTGATGTTTTTTTTCTTGCAGGGATGATGGTGCAGGAGGTGGAGGGTTCATCAAGAAACCATTACAGTCTCCGAAAGTGGAATGCATCAAACCTGGGCACTGCCATGGCAGGAGATAGCCATCAGGATTTGGTCTGCGGCTTAATTTTCCACGTTCTACAGAACGGCATCTCGTGAAGCCTTCGGGAACGGACCATATCCTGTTGCTGTCTAGGAATAGGGATAGGGACTGGAGTGGCCGTCTGCGTTTATACTTATTTACAGCTCATTGGTGTAGATTAGACTCTGGTGTGACTTTTTACATGTGTGCGTTGTGTATGTTCGCCCATACGTGTCGTTTCCTGCTGGTGCTTAAGCCATGCCTCGCAGGCCGGATGTCCGACGCAGCTGTTGCTTCCCACTGCACTTGAACGAGGACAATGCTCGCTTCGGCCTGTTGGCGGCGCTCATCCTGCTGTACCTGTTCTGCGGGGCGCTGGTGTTCTCGGCCCTTGAGCGTCCGTCCGAGTTGCAGGCGCACCGGCGCTGGGAGGAGCAGCTGGCAAACTTCACCCGGCAGCACAGGCTGCGGGTCGAGAGCCTGCAGGCTTTGCTGAGACACTACGAGGATGCCTTCGCCACGGGAATCCGCGTGGACGCTCTGAGGCCTCGCTGGGACTTCTCCGGGGCTTTCTACTTTGTCGGTACCGTCGTTTCCACGATAGGTCAGTTTGAGCCAAAGCTGAACACTGATTCAGAATTCTCCATTAAAAAAAGGGTGGAGCTTAAAGCGATGAAACTATTGGTGTAAATTGAAAGCGCTCCACCTGACCTTTGCTATACTGATTCTTGCTTGTTTGCAGGTTTCGGCATGACTACACCTGTGACAATAGGCGGAAAGGTGTTTCTGATATTCTACGGACTCATCGGGTGCGCCGCGACCATTCTGTTCTTCAACCTCTTCCTAGAGCGCATCATCACCATGCTGGCGTACATCATGCGCTGGTGTCACGAGAGGCAGCTGCGGCGCGCTGGCGTCGGAGGGGAGGAGGCGCGCAGCGACGACGACAGTTTGGAAGGCTGGAAGCCCTCGGTCTACTACGTGATGCTCATCCTGGGGGTTGCAGCCCTCCTGATTGCCTGCTGCGCCTCAGCGCTGTACTCGTCCATGGAAGACTGGGATTACTTTGACTCGCTTTACTTCTGCTTTGTGGCCTTCAGCACAATTGGCTTCGGGGACTTAGTAAGTAGTCAGAGGGAGAGCTACAAGGCACAGGAAGCGTACCGCCTGGGGAACTGTCTTTTTATACTCATGGGGGTCTGCTGCATTTACTCACTCTTTAATGTCATTTCCATCATAATAAAGCAGACCCTAAACTGGATCCTGGCGAAGCTGGACTGTAGCAGGATGCAGCTGTCATGTCGAGGACGCCCCTACAGAAGACACGGCTCAGCGTGCTGCTGTTGCTGCCTCCCCAGCCAGAACCCCGTGACCGGAAACCCACGGCAACGGGCTCCAAAGCGCAACGCCGTACACCCGGCCTCTGCCAACGAGGCAGCGCGCAAGCAGCGCTTCACTAATGCATCAGTGGAAACAGTGTGCGATAGTGAGACTGATCCTGGACCAGGGCCAGATGGGGGTTATCTCACAGGGCATAGACTCTCCGGAGAAATGATCTCTGTCAACGACTTTATGGCCAACAAAGTTTCTCTTGCCATTCTGCAGAAGCAGCTCTCGGAGACCGCCCATGGAAACCCAAGACAGAGCCATGTCCGGCAGAACGGCTTTTCTATCGGAGTGGGAGCCTTCGCCATCATGAACAACCGCCTGCAAGAGACCAGTGTCGACAGGTAGTTCCGTTAGCATCTACGTAGCCATATCGTCCAGTGAGCGAAATCAGAAAGAGTACCAGTTAGACGTCGCTCGACTTTAGAGAAGTGGGGAAATTTTACGTTTAGAATTTAGACTGTTAAATGTATTTGAGGAAACTCAGCTATTCACAATTTATCCTAATTAGTACTTTTGAATGAAAAAAAAAAATCAAACTGCACAATATCCCAATATACACCAAATATCAGACATATGCATGATATTTCAGTTTTGGTTCTTTAGAATTGTCCTAGATATAGGCTATTGTTGCAAATATATCATCTCAGTTAGAAAACTGTCAAAATCATTATATAAAAATAACGACTCCTAGTCCTAAATGATGCCACGTAGACTTTTGGGGACACAGTAGGACTTCTCCATGTAGACAAATATAAGAACATTATTATTACATAGCTGACAAATTGAACATCCCTCAGTCTGCCATCAGTCCCCGTGCTTGGGCCCAACATTGCTACGGAAAAGTGGAAATGATTAATATATCTGGGTAAAAATGAACTACAGCTGGTATTTGTCCAAAATCCTTAGTTTTAAAATGTCTTTATATGACCTAATGTCACGATTTAAAGCAGTTGTCTTCAAAGTGAATGGGTCTGATAAGTGCAACTATTTTCATTCTATTTAGTTGGAAACTCAACCCATCATTCAAGCGTATTATATTTATTATTGACTAGTTATTAGGGTATTTACCTGCTCATGTGGAATTAATACTTGGGCTGTAAGTAATGAACCTTAAACAGAAAGATTTAGAAAGAAAAAAAATCTCTATAGCTGCTATAATTAGATACACTATAATTGTACATTATTTATAAATAATGATATACTATTTAAGAAATAAATCTGTGCTGAAGGAATGTGTGTGGATTGTATTTTTCATTAAATGTTAAACATTAAGCCGGGCACGGTGGTTTTAGTAGTTAGCACGTTCGCCTCACACCCCCAGGGTCCGGGTTCGATTCCCGTCTCGGTATGTGTATGTGGAGTTTGTGCATGTTCTCCCTGTGCCTCGGGGGTTTTTCTCCGGGTTCTCCGGTTTCCTCCCCCGGTCCAAAAACATGCACGGTAGGTTGATTGACACCTTGGAAAATTGTCCATAGTATATGAATGTGTGTGTGAATGTGTGTGAGTGTGTGTGTGTCCTGCTATGGGTTGGCATTCCATCCAGAGTGTATCCTACCTTAATGCCCATAGACGCCTGAGATAGACACAGACTCCCCGTGACCCGAGGGAAGATCGGATAAAGCGCTAGAATATGAATGAATGAATAAATGTTAAACATTAATGCAATGTTTTGATCATGAATTTGACATTTTATATACATATGATTATACCATCAATACGCACTGGGAGTCTGATTGCGTAATCAAAAAAATCCAAGTCTATATCATGTCTGATCGAAGGTAAGTTTATATATAAGACGTCAGAGACCCATGCGCTGTCACATGATCACTGACGCTGTTTTCCTCTACTTAAACAAGACTTGTATTAAAGTTTGCGAGTGGAAATGTTAAAGACCGAAGCGTTGCAATTGTATCAGCTCATCCGAGAGTCACTTTGGGCAGCTGAAGTGATTGGTATATACCGTCAGCAATCAGACTGGGTCTGTGGAGAGCTCCTTCAGCGACACTTCACGAATACAGATTGATTCACGAGAGGTGTGCATCCACCGTAGCGCTCGGAAAAGGAATTTTTAAAGACACTTTATACGTCTGAGACGGCGATGTAATTACTAATGGCTGTATCTATAGATAGAATGTAAAACATGCAGCGGCCGAAAACGTAGATCTGCTGATCCCCTGTGTTGTAAACAGATTCTTGTTTACCCGCCAGGAACATATAACTACAGTATAACTATTTGGACTATATGTACATATACAGCCAGTGTGCTGATTCCACATCTCCACTTTCATGTTTGTTGTTCCTCTCTTGAGAAACACTGGTGGCCCCATTGTTAAAACACCACCAACAGGATGATGTTACCAAACACACAGTATAGTCATGACGTATTCAGGAGCGTAAGCTGATTTATATGCTGCTGCCCCCTAGAGGCGGAATGCTGCATTGTGGAATAGTGTTTACAGTCCTGCGTGTTCCACCCACATTATTTACAAGATTCTGTATTATTATCTTCTTTAAAAAGTGGAATATTCTGCCAAGTTTACACTGGTCTTTTTTAACTATAAGAAAATAAGGCTTTTTATTTATGAATACTGACTGCTCATATTTTGCTGAATAATTTAACAGCAGCTCTGGTCATTTTAAATGAATGTACTCATTAGTATTTCTAATTAGTATTAGTGTTGTACTATTATTATAGTATTAATAATGCTAATACTGGAGACTAGGGGTGTAGTGGACACAAAATATATACGTCATTTGGTTCAGTTCGGTGGAAGAGATAAAATTGTCTGTAAATAAAATGAAATAAATAGAAAAATATATAGTTTATATCTGTGATACAGATGTGTATAAAAGTGTGTGTGTGTGTGTCATTTTTAATTTTCTAACGATATGTTCTGCTCATGGGGGCACGGTGGCTTAGTGGTTCGCCTCACACCGCCAGGGTCCGGGTTCGATTCCCGTCTCGGCCATGTGTGTGTGGAGTCTGTGCATGTTCTCCCCGTGCCTCAGAGGGTTTTTCTCCGGGTTCTCCGGTTTCCTCCCGGTCCAAAAACATGCACGGTAGGTTGATTGGCACCTTGGAAAATTGTCCCTAGTGTATGAAATGTGTGTGTGTGTGTGTGTGTGCCCTGCGATGGGTTGGCATTCCATCCAGGGTGTATCCTGCCTTAATGCCGATAGACGCCTGAGATAGACACAGACTCCCCCCGAGGGAAGATCGGATAAAGCGGTAGAAGATGAATGAATGAATGAATGAATGAATGAATGTTCTGCTCAACTTTTCACCATATTTCAGCTTGCTTTAACAAATGTCTTCACTGAGTAGCATCAATGTTGCACAAGAGCAAACCAGGACCTGAGTTTTACAGCACACTACAAATCCTATTTTAGAATGGAATGAGTATCTATAGTGACACCACTCAATCTAGTTCTTTTTTTTAGATCAACCTGGCATTGTTGTGTATGTTTTCAATTATTAAATTTTAACAAAACAAAAAACAATAATAATAATAATAACACCAAACAGTAGCAATGCACTCACAGAATCCGAAAAGCTCTGTACAGAAAAGGTTTTGTACAAAAACGTGTAGAGTTCCAACCCTAATGGAGACGCACAGTAATCTGAGGTAAGCATGTAAATGCTGTCTCATTAACAGACCAAGATGTGTTTTTTTCTGTCTTACATTCATTCATTCATCTTCTACCGCTATATCCGATCTTCCCTCGGGTCACGGGGAGTCTGTGTCTATCTCAGGCGTCTATGGGCATTAAGGCAGGATACACCCTGGATGGAATGCCAACCCATCACACCCACACACACACATTCACACACTAGGTACAATTTTCCAAGGTGCCAATCAACCTACCGTGCATGTTTTTGGACCGGGGGAGGAAACCGGAGAACCCGGAGAAAAACCCCCTGAGACACGGGGAGAACATGCACAAACTCCACACACACATGGCCGAGACGGGAATCGAACCCGGACCCTGACGGTGTGAGGCGAACGTGCTAACCACTAAACCACTGTGCCTCTTTTGTCTTACAAACTTATGGAATATAAAAGTAAAATCTATTGTTTATAGAAAAGAAACAAGATGTAATAGAACTACTACTGTATTAATATGTCTTGTCATTCTTAAATAAATATTATATTTTTTAAAGAAGGCAGAGAAGTGAATGAGCATTACAGTACCATAGAAATAAAAGCATCACATTTTGCTGTAATTAGATAGTAGTCATACAACAGTCTGTCGCTCACTGCAGGACGTTTTATTCATTCCGAGATGATGCACTGGAATTGCAGATTTGTCTGGCTAAGAGAGACAAAAGATACACATCAGGAGGGAATCCCACATATGAATGGTTGATCTGATTTGGGTATTTTCCTTTGTTAAATGCATGACTATATATGGATATTTAAAAATATATATATATTTAAAATAAATCTATATTTACGGCATGTCCTTAATGCCCTTGTAAATGCCCTTATCCAGAGCAACTTACAACTAAGCAGTTCAGGGTTAAGGGCCTTGCTAAAGCGCCCACTAGTGGCGGCTTGGTGGTGCTGGGATTTGAACCTCCTTTGAACCTTCTGGTCCAGAGCCCAATGTCTTAACCACTGAGCTAATATAAAATATACAGTAAAGCATTGTAATCATTGATGAGGAGTAATTTTACTTTATTTTTTCATTTATTTTACGTAATTTAATTACAAAATAAAAGTAATCTGTTACAGTTACTGAGAAAAAGAACGTGTAATTACATTAAAGATTACAAATCCCAAAGCCTACCACCTAACACCCCTACATTTACATTTCCAAAGTAACCTTCGCAACACTGACTGTAATGTATGTGACCTGACACAGCAAAATGTTCCACTGTGAATAGAATTGCTTGAAATAATTCAGTTCAACTCAAAAATCCCATAACGTCTATAAAAGAACATGTATGGATTATTTAAAATATTTTTTTTGTATGTTATTTAGATTTAATGAGAGCTTAGCAAAGCAACTGCATCGTCTCAGCAGTCACACGGTAGTCACCTGAAATGGTCTTAATGCTCTTTAGATCTGTCATCATGTCTTGCGAGTCACTAGCACAACTACTGTACATATCGTACATATCCATGTTATGGCCACCCAGGTGGGGTTGGGTTCGCACTTAGAGGGGCAATTTGCCCATCTCCAACAGAACAATGGCCTACACAGTCACCCCATATAAAACCCATTTTGAGATGAGTGGGACTGGAGAGCAGCCAATAAGTACCTCTGGGATCTCCCCGAGATGCTGGAAACCATTCCAGGTTATTACCTCATGAGGCCTGAGAGAAAATGCCAAGAGTGTGTAAAACTTATCAAAACAACATCAATAAATAAATAAATAAATAAATAAAATCTAGTCAGGGGGCACTTAGTGGTTAGCACGTTCGCCTCACACCGCCAGGGTCCGGGTTCGATTCCCTTCTCGGCCATGTGTGTGTGGAGTTTGTGCATGTTCTCCCCGTGCCTCAGGGGGTTTTTCTCCGGGTTCTCGTTTTTTTTTTTTTTTGGCTTCAGTGAAGACCACTTCCAGCCAGACTACTCCGGAATATAGATGGGTGTTCCCGGGTCCCACTAGTTTCTGTCATTTTATAGCTGATTTGTCCTGCCAGACATCTTCTGATGTTGAATTAAAGGAAGTATGGCGTGTCTTTCATCTGCTGCATTAAGTCTCCTTGGCGGATATTTCCATCTACGGTTCGGCGTCTATTTGTGCCTTGAACAGCACATCTCCAAGCTCCAGACTGCTTTGATATATCTTTGCTTGAGAAAGTCCTCACTGTGAAACTACGTGGTATGTTGAAGCCCTTTTTTTTTTACGTCACTCTGGATAAGGACATCTGCTTGATGCTGTAAATGTAATATTGTGTGAACTAAGTTTAGCTATTGATGTTTGGACACATTCTATATACACACACCATATATGTGTAATAAGTGGTGTAAATGTAATAAGTAGTGCCATTTGTCCACTAGGTGGCACTTTAAGTTAACGAAAAAAAAAACAGGTTCTATTTTACAAAATGAAACTGCAGCAGATCGTCATCATTCAAATACAAATCACGCTTCGGTTAAAAAAACCATGCCGTCGTCTAAATAAAATTGTTCAGATGGAACCCTATTTGTAAAGTTGAATGTTTTCATAAGTAACTGCCATTAAATGACATTTTTTTCCTCAGTAACTGTAACGAATTACTGTTACATTTACTTTCTTATTTTTTAATTAAATTACATAACGCCTTATATATATATATATATATATATATATATATATATATATATATATATATATATATATATATATATATATATATATATATATATATAGATAGAGAGAGAGAGAGAGAGAGAGAGAGAGAGAGGAGAGATGGATCAGAGAGATGGAGATGTGGATCAGACCTGCACATCGCTGAGGAGGAATTTTAGCCCATTCTTCCTGGCAGAACTGCTTTACCTCTGTCATATTCTTTGGACGTCTCATGTGTATGGCCCTCTTCAAGTCAATCCATAGCATCTCTATTGGGTTGAGGTCTGGGCTCTGACTTGGCCACTCCAAAAGGCGGATTTTGTTTTTCTGAAGCCATTCTGGTTGTGGACTTGCTCCGGTGTTTTGGGTCGTTGTTCCTGTTGCATCACCCACTTTCTACACAGTTTCAGCTGATGTACAGACATTCTCACATTATCCTGAAGAATTGTCTGATATACTTGGGAATTCATCTTCCCCTCAATGATTGCAAGCTGGCCAGGCCCTGATGCAGCAAAGCAGGCCCAAATCATGATGCTTCCTCCACCATACTTTACAGTTGGGATGATGTTTTCATGACGATATGCCGTGCCCTTTCTACGCCAGATGTAGTGCTGCGTGCAGCAATGTTCTTTTTAGTATAACAGCGGCTTTCCTTGGCGGTGTCCTGCCGTGGATACCCTGCTTGTTCAGTGTTTTACGTATTGTAGACTCATGAACAGATATGTTAGCAAGTTCCAATGATGCCTTCAAATCTTTGGCTGTCATTCGGGGTTGTTTCTTTACCTCATTGATGAGTGTTCGTTGCGCTCTTGGTGTCATTTTGACGGGGCGCCCACTTCTAGGTAGAGTAGCAACAGTCCCAAATTGTCTCCATTTGTAGATTGTTTGTGTAACTGTAGACTGGTGAATTTCTAAAGTCTTTGAAATAACTTTGTAACCCTCGCCAGCTTCATGTAAATCAACAATTCTTGATCGTAGGTCCTCTGAAAGCTCTTTTTGGCGAGGCATGGCTCACATAATCATGTTCTTCTTGTGCAGAGCAAACTCCAAAGGTTTGAGGGGTTTTTATCAGTCAAAGTATCTGTAGTCCACACCTCCAAACTTATTATCTTAACAAGACTCCAGGTGTGCTAAAACCAATTAACTCCAATTAACTTTTTTGAGGTCATTAACTCAAGCTTTCACTTACTTTTTCCACTGCCATTTTGAATGTTGAATGATTGTGTTCAATAAAGACAAGAAAGATTGGATTTTTTTGATGTTATTATTTTTAGACACATTGTGTTTGTCAATACCAATGAATTAGATGAAGATCAGATAACATTTTATGACAAATTTATTCAGAAAACCATGAAATTCCAAAAGGTTCACATACTTT
>JACRUU010000024.1:14531571-14586571 GCA_030449085.1 Kryptopterus vitreolus
TGGACACAGACGTACAGTGTATTGTAACACAGACGTTAGAAAGTCTTTTGATTATAATATTGAGTGTGAGTGTGGGTGTGGGTGTGAATATCACATCCCGCGCTACACCAATCAAACATTCAACGTGAAACTATTTCTTTTTAATTCATTATTCAGAAGGTTATTTGAAATACTGATCAACTGATCATACTTTGTTGATCAACAGTGCACCGGTGCCTTACTTGCTTTGTAGGCCGCCCCCTGGTGGAAGCCCCGGGATCTCTGTCGAAGCCAAAACAGTGAGAACTGACAAGAGATCAGGCTCGTCTCCTCTTCCACTTAATTCCTCAAAGATGTCTAATGAGAATGAATAACGTCAATCCATCGTTTATTGGAGTAAATCAACATGATGTCATTTTAATGATGTTGATGACATTTAGTCCATCCATCCATCCATCTATCTATCTATCTACTATCTTCTATCATCTATCTATCTATCTATCTATTTTCTATTATCTATCTACATCTATCTGTCTATATCTGTCATCTATCTATCTATCTATCTATCTATCTATCTATCTATCTATCTATCTATCTATCTATCTATCTATCTATCTATCTATCTATCTATCTATCGTCTATCTATCTATCTATCTATCGATCTATCTATCTATCTATCTATCTATCTATCTATCTGTCTGTCTGTCTTCTGGTCTCTATCTATCTATCTTCTGTCTATCTATCTATCTATCTATCTATCTATCTACTATCTGGCTCTATCTATCTATGTCTATCTATCTATCTATATATCTATCTATCTATCTATCTATCTATCGATCTATCTATCTATCTATCTATCTATCTATCTATCTATCTATCTATCTGTCTATCTGTCTCTATCTATCTATATCTCTCTGTCTGTCTCTATCTATCTATCTATCTATCTATCTATCTATCTATCTATCTATCTATCTATCTATCTATCTATCTATCTATCTATCTATCTATCTATCTGTCTGTCTATCTATCTATCTATCTATCTATCTATCTATCTATCTATCTATCTATCTATCTGTCTGTCTATCTGTCTATCTATCTATCTATCTATCTATCTATATCTATCTATCTGTCTCTCTGTCTGTCTGTCTATCTATCTTATCTATCTATCTATCTATCTATCTTCTCTATCTGTCGATCTATCTGTCTATGGTCTCTATCTATCTATATCTCTCTATCTGTCTATATCTATCTATCTATCTATCTATCGATATCTATCTATCTATATCTATCTATCTGTCTGTCTGTCTGTCTGTCTGTGTTGTCTCTATCTATCTTATCGATATCTATCTATCTATCTATCTATCTATCTGTCTGTATATCTGTCTGTCTGTCTGTCTGTCTGTCTGTCTGTCTATATCTATCTCTATCTATCTATCTATCTATCTATCTATCTATCTATCTATCTATCTATCTGTCTGTTTTGTCTGTCTGTGGCTCTATCTATCTATCTATCTATCTATCTATCTATCTATCTATCTATCTATCTATCTATCTATCTATCTATCTATCTATCTATCTATCTATCTATCTATCTTATCGATCTATCTATCTATCTATCGTCTGTCTGTCTGTCTGTCTGTATCTATCTATCTATAGACTATATTCTGCCTTTGCTAGGGGGAATAAACAGAGGTCAGATCACGGCACACACATTTTATTGGCTGTTGTATTTTTCTTCTAAATTTGTTATTTTATCATATTGAATTTAAGTAATTCATTCATTTATCTAGTGCTTTATCCGATCTTCCCTCGGGTCACGGGGAGTCTGTGTCTATCTCAGGCGTCTATGGGCATTAAGGCAGGATACACCCTGGATGGAATGCCAACCCATCACACACACACACACACACACACAAACAAGGGACAATTTTCCAAGGTGCCAATCAACCTACCGTGCATGTTTTTGGACCGGGGGAGGAAACCGGAGAACCCGGAGAAAAACCCCCTGAGGCACGGGGAGAACATGCACAAACTCCACACACACATGGCCGAGACGTGCTAACCACTACGCCACCGTGCCCCCCTCATATTGAATTTGATCATGTATAATTTATTACATCAAATTAAACCTGAAGTGCGCTGTTAGTCGTTGTACTTTTATTAGCTTGTAAAGAAATGCAGTCACACCCAGTGTGACGGGACTCGAGGCAATGCCTGACACGAGTCTTGGCTTTACATTTGCATTGCAAATCCATTCTGAAACAAGTCCAACTCCTTCCTTCTTTCAGTTCATTAAACTTTTATTCTTACAAACAGCTCATATCTTCTCTCCTGGGTTTGTTCAATGAGACAGTCATGAACACAGAAAGACCTCTAATTATAATTAAAAAGAGATTATTGCAAACCTGCAACTTTTGACTCCAGGTAGTCCTCTAACTCCGCCTCCTGGTGCATCGCCTCAGGAGAAAGCTGGGGGGCGCCGGGGAAACACACCACGATGATGCTGATATTGTCGAGACTTCCCTGAGGAGGATAATAAAGGTACACTATTGAAAAAAAATCCCAATGTGTTTTTAGCACTTCAAAGGTACCAGAAAGGTACCGCAACCAGTCCATCCACTGCAATGTTTTTGCATGTGGGAAAGAAACCAGAAAACCCTGAGGAAATCTGAACCAGGGAACCAATGCTGTTAAATGTTGATTTTTGTTTTACAGCACCTGTGTAACACCTATATACCCTAAAAATAATATTATTTTATTCTGCTTATCTATTTGTGAGTCTATAATGAGCATTTGTATCCTGTACATGTGCAGTAAACACAATCAATCATCTCTTTGACATATCATATATGTAAATACCAGCTAAATTTGTTGGTAATTTCACTGACAGAATTCTTTGAATTAATATCATATATCCTTTATATTGTGTATATGTATATTCATTCATTAATTCATTCATCTTCTAGCACTTTATCCGATCTTCCCTCGGGTCACGGGGAGTCTGTGTCTATCTCAGGCGTCTATGGGCATTAAGTCAGGATCATATCAGGATACACCCTGGATGGAATGCCAACCCATCGCAGGACACACACACACACACACACATTCATACACTAGGGACAATTTTCCAAGGTGCCAATCAACCTACCGTGCATATTTTTGAACCGGGAGGAGGAAACCGGAGAACCCGGAGAAAAACCCCCTGACCCCTGAGGCACGGGGAGAACATGCACAAACTCCACACACACATGGCCAAGACGGGAATCGAACCCGGACCCTGGCGGTGTGAGGCGAACGTGCTAACCACTAAACCACCGTGCTAACCATATATATATATATATATATATATATATATATATATATATATATATATATATATATATATATATATATATATATCTATATATTTGATTGTAATATACTGATTATACATATATGCTAATTACACTGTGAAAACACACTTCTGGTTGGATGGGAACTGTATTTCATTGCCTCGTACCCACATGTGCAGTCACAATAAAGTTTAATCTAATCTAACTGTAGCTAAAAACACATAAATAATGATAGTTGTCTAGGTAGAGACGGCTTGCTGATATAGTAAAAGGGGTTCAACAAGAATAGCTAAAAAGACTTGAGATGCTGTGAAGGATATAGTAAGTTATATAATCTCCTTTCGAATTGCTGTGCTCGCCTGACAGGCATCTCAAACCATGAACTGAATCAGTCTACGTACAGCGTCGTCCAGTCCTGTCAGCCGAGAACAACGTCCTGAGGCTGTCCTCAGCCCAGACTCACCCCATTCCGACAGAATGACAACATCCTGTCTGATTCTGAAAATCCCAAAGCAGCCCTTAAAACACCAGATATTCTTCATTTTGATGTTTATCATAAACAATGATTGAATGATTTTTATACAAAAATTGAAAGCTGCTTTGAGACAAATTGTACAAAACGCTCTACAAATAAAAGTGAATTGAATTGAATACAAATCCCATTGGTATTACACTTTATGTACATTACTGATCTGCCATATACTCTATATGTTCTTATAGTGTTTATATAGTATTTAGTAGTTATAGTACAGTGTATTGTGTTGTACAGTGTATTATGTTGTACAGTGTATTGTGTTGTATAGTCTGTATTGTGCTGGACAGTGTATTATGTGTACAGTGTATTGTGTTGTACAGTGTATTGTGTTGTACAGTGTATTGTGTTGTACAGTGTATTGTGTTGTACAGTGTTTGTACAGTTTTGTGTTGTATTTGTTTAGTTGTATGTATTGTTGTATAGTGTATATGTTTGTATTATTGTGTTGTACAGTGTATTGTGTGTATTGTATATTGTGTTGTATAGTGTTGATATAGTCTGTATTGTGTTGTACAGTTTTATGTATTGTGTTGTATAGTAGTCTGTATTGTGTTAGTCTGTATTGTGTTGTACAGTGTATTGTGTTGTATAGTGTATTGTGTATTATGGTGTACAGTGTATTGTGTTGTATAGTCTGTATTGTGTTGTACAGTGTATTGTGTTGTATAGTTGTACTGTATTGTGTAGTGTTATTGTTGTACAGTGTAGTTTGTACAGTGTATTATGTGTTGTATAGTGTATTATGTGTTGTATATGTTGTACAGTGTATTGTGTTGTACAGTGTATTGTGTTGTACAGTGTATGTGTTGTTACATTGTGTTGTATTGTGTTGTACAGTAGTATGTATTGTTGTACAGTGTATTGTGTTGTATAGTGTATTGTGTTGTATAGTGTGTATTGTGTTGTATAGTGTATTGTGTTGTATAGTGTATTGTGTTGTACAGTGTATTGTGTTGTGTTGTATAGTGTATAGTGTTTGTGTTGTGTTGTATAGTGTGTTGTGTTGTACAGTGTGTATTATGTGTGTGTATAGTGTACAGTGTATTGTGTACAGTGTATTGTGTGTATGTGTTGTATTGTGTGTAGTGTATTGTGTTGTACAGTGTATTGTGTTGTATAGTCTGTAGTGTGTACAGTGTATTGTGTTGTACAGTGTATTATTGTGTTGTACAGTGTATTGTGTTGTAAAGTGTATTGTGTATAGTGTTTTGTGTTGTACAGTGTATTGTGTTGTTCAGTGTATTATGTTGTACAGTGTATTATGTGTACAGTGTATTTGTTGTACAGTGTTTATGTTGTACAGTGTATTATGTTGTACAGTTATTATGTACAGTTTGTTTTGTACAGTGTATTGTGTTGTATAGTGTATTGTGTTGTATAGTCTGTATTGTGTTGTATTGTGTTGTATGTTGTAGTGTATGTAGTTGTACAGTGTACAGTGTATTGTGTTGTATAGTCTGTATTGTGTTGTACAGTGTATTGTGTTGTACAGTGTATTATGTGTCCAGTGTATTGTGTTAGTCTGTATTGTGTTGTATAGTGTATTTGTTGTATAGTAGTGTTTGATGTGTATTGTGTGTATAGTCTGTGTTGTTTGTATAGTGTATTGTGTTGTACAGTGTATTGTGTTGTACAGTGTACAGTTGTGTATAGTCTGTATGTTGTACAGTGTATTGTGTTGTATTGTTTGTATTGTGTTGTTGTCAGTGTATTTGTGTGTACAGTGTATTGTGTACAGTGTATTGTGTTGTATAGTGTATTGTGTTGTGTATATTGTGTTGTTGTTATAGTGTGTCTGTATCAGTGTTTTGTGTTGTATAGTGTATTGTTGTACAGTGTATTGTGTTGTACAGTGTTTTGTGTTGTATAGTCTGTATTGTTTTGTACAGTGTATTGTGTTGTACAGTGTTTTGTGTTGTATAGTCTGTATTGTGTTGTATTGTGTTGTACATGTTTTGTGTTGTATAGTCTGTATTGTTGTACAGTGTATTGTGTTGTATAGTCTGTATTGTGTTGTACAGTGTATTGTGTTGTATAGTCAGTGTATTATGTTGTACAGTGTATTATGTTGTACAGTGTGTTGTACAGTGTATTGTGTTGTTGATAGTGTATTGTTGTACAGTGTATTGTGTTGTAGTGTACAGTTATTGTGTTGTCACAGTGTATTGTGTTGTATAGTGTTATTGTGTGTACAGTGTTTTGTGTTGTATACAGTGTATTGTGTTGTACTGTATTGTTTGTATAGTATTGTGTTGTGTGTTGTACAGTGTATTGTGTTGTATAGTTTGTATTGTGTTGTTGTATTGTGTTGTACATGTGTGTTGTATAGTGTATTGTGTTGTATAGTCTGTATTGTTGTACAGTGTATTGTGTTGTACAGTGTATTGTGTTGTACAGTGTATTATGTGTATGTGTGTTGTATAGTATTGTGTTGTACAGTTGTGTTGTATAGTGTATATTGTGTTGTACAGTGTATGTTGTGTTGTATAGTGTGTTGTGTTGTATAGTGTGTTGTGTTGTATAGTGTGTTGTGTTGTATAGTGTGTTGTGTTGTATAGTGTGTTGTGTTGTATAGTGTGTTGTGTTGTATAGTGTGTTGTGTTGTATAGTGTGTTGTGTTGTATAGTGTGTTGTGTTGTATAGTGTGTTGTGTTGTATAGTGTATTGTGTTGTACAGTGTATTGTGTTGTATAGTGTTGTATTGTGTTGTATTGTGTTGTGTACAGTGTATTGTGTTGTACAGTATTGTACAGTGTATTGTGTTGTACAGTGTATTGTGTTGTATAGTGTATTGTTTTGTGTACAGTGTATTGTGTTGTATTAGTGTTGTTGTATGTTGTATTGTACAGTGTATTGTGTTGTATAGTGTATTGTGTTGTATAGTCTGTATTGTGTTGTATCTGTTTGTGTTGTACAGTGTATTGTGTATTGTGTTGTATAGTGTATTGTGTTGTATAGTCAGTGTATTGTATTGTGTTGTATAGTCTGTATTGTGTTGTATTGTGTTGTGTTGTACAGTGTATTGTGTTTTTGTATAGTGTTTTGTGTGTTGGATAGTGTATTGTGTTGTACAGTGTTTTGTGTTGTATAGTCTGTATTGTTTTGTACAGTGTATTGTGTTGTACAGTGTTTTGTGTTGTATAGTCTGTATTGTTTTGTACAGTGTATTGTGTTGTATAGTGTTTTGTGTTGTATAGTCTGTATTGTGCAGTGTTGTGTATGTACAGTGTATTGTGTTGTACAGTGTTTTGTGTTGTATAGTCTGTATGTACAGTTGTATTGTGTTGTACAGTGTATTGTGTTGTATAGTGTTTTGTGTTGTACATGTGTATTGTGTTGTACTGTAGTGTTGTACAGTTGTACATGTTGTACAGTGTATTGTTGTTGTTTATGTGTTGTATTATGTGTTGTACAGTGTATTGTGTACAGTGTACTGTATTGTAGTTGTATTTGTGTTGTATAGTTGTATTGTTGTTGTACAGTGTATTGTGTTGTACAGTGTATGTGTTGTACAGTGTATTGTGTTGTATAGTCTTTATTGTTGTATAGTGTGTATTGTACAGTTGTGTTGTTATTGAGTCTTGTATTGTGTTGTATAGTGTATTGTGTTGTATATTGTGTTGTACAGTGTATTGTGTTGTATAGTCTGCATTGTACTGTACAGTGTATTGTGTTTATTGTATTGTTTTATATAGTCTGTATTGTGTACAGTGTATTGTGTTGTATAGTGTATTGTGTTTTGTAGTCTGTATTGTGTTGTATAGTGTGTTGTATAGTCTGTATTGTGTTGTGTATAGTGTATTGTTGTGTATGTACAGTGTATTGTGTTGTATAGTCTGTATTGTTGTATAGTCTGTATTGTTGTATAGTGTATTGTGTTGTATTGTGTTGTATTGTCTGCATTGTGTATTATTGTGTTGTATAGTCTGTAGTGTATTGTTTGTTGTATAGTCTGTAGTGTGTTGTGTAGTTTGTATTGTGTTTTATAGTCTGTATTGTGTTGTACAGTGTGTATTGTGTTTTGTACAGTGTATTGTGTGTATAGTGTATTGTGTTGTACAGTGTATTTTGTTTGTGTTGTATGTATTGTGTTTATAGTATTGTGTTGTACAGTAGTGTATTGTGTTGTACAGTGTATTGTGTTGTATGTATTGTGTGTATTGTGTTGTATTGTGTTGTACAGTGTGTATTGTGTTATGTGTATTGTATTGTGTTGTATAGTGTTTCTGTATTGTGTATTGTAGTCTGTAGTTGTGTTGTATTGTGTTGTACAGTGTACAGTGTATTGTGTTGTACGTGTTGTATTGTTTTGTACAGTGTATTGTGTTGTACAGTGGTTATTGTGTTGTATAGTACAGTGTATTGTGTTGTATAGTATTGTGTTGTAGTGTATGTGTGTATAGTGTGTGTATTGTGTGTGTGTACTGTGTGTATGTATGTTGTGTTGTATAGTCTGTATTGTGTTGTACAGTGTATTGTGTTGTACCGTGTATAGTGTTGTACAGTGTATGTCTGTATTAGTACAGTGTATTGTGTTGTACAGTGTATTGTGTGTGTGTATAGTCTGTATTGTGCGCGATGTGTGTATTTTGGTGTTTTGTACAGTCTTGTTATTGTGTTCCATAAATGTATTGTGTTGTACAGTGTATTGTTTGTTGAGTTATTGTGTCTGATAGTGTGTTGTGTTGTATAGTGTGTTGTGTTGTATAGTGTGTATTGTGTGTGTTGTATTGTATTGTGGTGTAGTGAAGTATGGAGGGGTTCGTGTGTATGTGTGTTGTGTGTACAGCGTGTATTGTGTTTGTATTGTATTGTTGTATAGTGTATGTATGTGGATGTATTGTGTTGTACAGTGTTTTGTGTTGTACAGTCTGTATTGTTGTTGTATGTGTTGTATTCAGTGTTGTGTTATTGTGTTGTATTAGTGTGTATTGTTTGTTGTACAGTGGGATGTGTTGTAAGTGTCTATGTGTGTGTATAGGTATTGTGTGTACAGTGTATGTGTGTATAGTGAGTATTGTGTTGTGTGTATGTGCTGTTCAGTGTATTGTGTTGTTGTGTTGTATAGTCTGTGTTGTGTTGTATTGTCTGTGTTGTATAGTCTGTATTGTGTTGTACAGTGTATTGTGTTGTATAGTCTGTATTGTGTTGTACTGTATTGTGTTGTACAGTGTATTGTGTTGTATTGTGTTGTACAGTGTATTGTGTTGTATATGTGTGTTTTGTGTTGTACAGTGTATTGTGTTGTACGTGTAGTGTATGTGTTGTATAGTCTGTATTGTGTTGTACAGTGTATTGTGCTGTACTGTAGTGTACAGTGTTGTACTGTTTTGTTGTGGATGTGTGTTGTGTTGTATAGTCTGTATTGCTTGTTGTTGGTGTATGTGTGTTGTACTTAGTATTGTGTTTTATAGTCTGTATGGGTGGTGTACAGTATTAGTGTGTGTAGTTGTATGTGTGTTGTATAGTGTATTTGTGTTGTACAGCTGTTGTTTGTGTGTGTGTTGTAGTGGTGTATTGAGTGTTACAAGTTTGTATAGTGTGTATAGTGTTGTATAGTCTGTATTGTGTTGTACAGTGTATTGTGTTGTACAGTGTATTGTGTTGTATAGTGTATTGTGTTGTATAGTCTGTATTGTGTTGTACAGTGTATTGTGTTGTATAGTCTGTATTGTGTTGTACAGTGTATTGTGTTGTACAGTGTATTGTGTTGTATAGTGCATTGTGTTGTATAGTCTGTATTGTGTGGTATAGTCTGTATTGTGTTGTACAGTCTATATTGTTTGTATAGTCTGTATATTGTGTTGTACAGTGTATTGTGTTGTACAGTGTATTGTGTTGTATAGTGTATTGTGTTGTATAGTCTGTCCTGTATTGGTTTTGTGTATTGTGTTGGTGTATATTATGTATTGGGTTATGTCCTGTCTATAAGTTGTCATGTCAGTGTATTGTGTTGTACAGTGTATTGTGTTTGTACAGTGTTTGTGTGTTGTATATAGTCTGTATTGTGTTGTCCTGTCTATAAGTTGTATGTATAGTGTAATACTTTTAGCTTTTCACTAACAGATGAAGTGGAGTTTAGAATAAGTACACTATGCATGTGGCAGAAAGGTCTAGAAGGAAAGGACTGTCAGTAGAATGGCAGCGTGTTTGAAATCACAATGACATCGTTTGGTTAAAAGAACAGTCGTGGGGAAATTCTTCACTAATGATTTTGTATATGTCGTGCCTCAGACGCAGAAATGTCCCCGGGTTTGTCAATCGTACCGTTGGCCGCGTGTCCCGACCCGGATCTGTCCTTCACTAAATGTCCCCGTCTGCCTAAACATACATCATCCTTTTATCACTATCACAGTATTGCTTTCAGAGATGGATGCGCGCTCTCCGTCTCTCTGCTCTCTCTCTCTTAGCGACTCTCTCTCTCTCTATAGATGGCGTTCGAAGCGAGACCCGTCTCTCGGGCGCTGATTATAGCGCCTCGAGGGCGACGGGGATAGCGAGTCTAGAGGGCGAGCTCCACGAGAGTCGAGAGCGCGGGCAGCGCAGCGAGAGAGCCAGCGAGAGGGAGAAGTCTTTTAAGACTCGTCGAGACTCTCTCTCGCGGACACTCCCGCTCTCTCTCTCTCCCACACGATCTTTTCTCTCTGCTCCATTTACTCGGTCTCTTCTCTCGCGTAGATTCTCGGCCGCTCGCTTATCTCTCTCTCTCTCTCTCTTCTCTCTCTCTCTCTATTTTACTCCTTCTCTCTATCCTCTTCTTCTCTATCTCTCTCTCTCTCTCTCCCTCTCTCTCTCTCTCTCTGTCTCTCTCTCTCTCTCTCTCTCTCCCTCTCTCTCTTTCAGTTCTCTCCCTCTCTCTCTCTCTCTCTTTCTCTCTCTCTCTCTCTCTCTCTCTCTCTCCCCCTTTCTCTATCTCTCTCTCTCTCTCTCTCTCTCTCTCTCTCTCTCTCTCTCTCTCTCTCTCTCTCCCTCTCTCTCTCTCTCTCTCTCTCTCTCCCTCTTTCTCTCCCTCTCTTTCTCTCGATTTCTCTCTTCTCCCTCCTCTCTTTATCTCTCTCTCTCTATCTCTCTATCTCTTCTACGTCTCTCTTTCTCTCTCTCTTCTCTCTCTCTCTCTCTTATCTTTCTCTCTCTCTTTCTTCTCTCTCTCTTTCTATCTCTCTCTCACTTTATCTTTCTTTCTCTCTCTCTCTCTCTCTCTCTCTCTCTCTCTCTCTCTCTNCTCTCTATCTCTCTCTCTCTCTGAAGCCTCTCTTAAGCAGTAGGTGATCCCTTTTTTCCTTACATAATCTCCCATCTCAAGTCAGACACTGTAGACATGTGAAAGAGCATGTGTAGGTGTTTGGATTTCTGCCGCGCTCTAAATACCAGTGATGCATGTGTGTTTCTGCTTTCTAAATTCAGTAAAGTGTGAAACAGAAGTCTTGTGGGAGTCGTGGATTATTTTAAGAGGAAAACTGTTTAAAAAAAAAAACAAAGAACCCTAATAAACCGGCTTCCATCTTCTATTCATTACGTAAAGACTTACCTTATACAGGCAAAGGTCGATGACCTGGGAGCAGACCTCGCGCAGGTCCGCGCACACTCGCAGTCGGCTGCGCACGAATGCACAGAGCTCCTCGTTGCTGACCGTGTCCCAAACGCCGTCGCATGCCAGCACTATGAACTCGTCCGCCGTTGAACGCTCCACCGCCGAGATCTCCGGCTCCGGAGAGACCATCTGCTCGGTAACCGGGCGCCATTCCAGCGACTTGTAGCTGAAGTCTCCGAGAGCTCGTGAAACAGCCAGGGAGCCGTTAACGCGCTGCAAAGTGACCGAGCCGCCGGCGTTCTCGATGCGCTCCTTCTCTCCGGGACTGAACGGCTTGTGGTCTTCGGTGGAAAAGGCCACGCGGCCGGCGCGGCACAGGACCGCTCGCGAGTCTCCGCAGTTGGCAAAGTAGATGTGGTGCGGCGTGATCACGGTTGACACCACCGTGGTGCCGCCGCGCTCCCAGCCCTCTCGACACGCCATCGCGTGGAGGTGTTTGTCCATGAGGAAGAAGCCTTCTCGTATGCCATCTGTCACCTGCTCGACATCTTCCTCTGCCCGGACCTTACCTGCAAGAAGAAATCATCCCAATATTCATTCATTCATTCATTCATTCATTCATTCATCTTCTAGCGCTTTTATCCGATCTTCCCTCGGGTCACGGGGAGTCTGTGTCTATCTCAGGCGTCTATGGGCATTAAGGCAGAATACACCCTGGATGGAATGCCAACCCATCGCAGGGCACACACACACACACACACACACACACACACACACACACACATTCATACAATAGGGACAATTTTCCAAGGTGCCAATCAACCTACCGTGCATGTTTTTGGACCGGGGGAAAACCGGAGAACCCGGAGAAAAACCCCCTGAGACACGGGGAGAACATGCAAACTCCAAACACACATGACCGAGACAGGAATCGAACCCGGATCCTGGCGGTGTGAGGCGAACGTGCTAACCACTAAACCACCGTGCCCCATCTTACATGTAACAGCATTACGTAATTTAATAACAAAATAAAAGTAATTCGTTACAGTCTCTGAGGAAAAAAATGTCTAATTACATTGCTTATGAAAACGTTAATGATTACAAATAGGTTTAAATCTGAATAAAATGTGAACAAAATCTCCTGTCAACGGATTTTGATTTGAATGATGACAATCGGCTGCATTTTCACTCCGATAAAAAGGGTTTGAAAGGGTTTTTTGCTTTGAACGTTAACTTAAAGCGCCACCTAGTGGACAAATGAAAGATATCAAAAAGTTATCAGTTACTTTACTTTTATAAAGGCATTGAAAAGTTACACTACTTATTACATTTTGGATGTCATCTGTAACCTTTTACATTTCCAAAGTAACCTTCCCAACACTGGATACTTAACAGCAATCATTTAGTAATTCAGAAGACTAGCAGGGAGAAACCTCATATACCAGGGGCCACCAACATGGTGAGCGCAGGAACCTTGGTGGCCCCCAAGGACCAATAATCCCCCTTCAGGCCTGTTCTAAAATTGCTCATCATCTAAAATTTGACATTTTGTTAAGTCATTGTTGATAATTATTGTGAGAAATAATCAACGCGATCAGTGTCTTCACATAGAGGAATATATGAGTATGACAAGTATCATTAATCATTCATTCATTCATTCATCCTCTACCGCTTTATCCGATCTTCCCTCGGGTCACGGGGTCAGTCTGTGTCTATCTCAGGCGTCTATGGGCATTAAGGCAGGATACACCCTGGATGGAATGCCAACCCACACACACACACACACACACATTCATACACTAGGGACAATTTTCCAAGGTGCCAATCAACCTACTGTGCATGTTTTTAGACCAGGAGGAAACCAGAGAACCCGGAGAAAAACCTGCGGCACGGGGAGAACATGCACAAACTCCACACACACATGGCCGAGACGGGAATCGAACCCTGGAGGTGTGAGGCGAACGTGCTAACCACTAAGCCACCGTGCCCCTTTGTTTGTTGAAATGGAAATCATGGATTATGAAATGCTGGTCACACAGGTGACGCAGTGGTGAATGCTTTCAGCCACCAGTCACACAGAGGAATGTGTCAATACTAGCAACACCAGTGTGCTATGGTTCAGCCCTTGAGCAAGACCTTTAAATATAATCGTGTCTCAACTGAAATCGGCTTCACGCGGAAACGTCATCGTGTTTCCAACTGCATCTGTGAGGCTGAACTGCATTCTGCATTATACCGTTGTTTCTTAGCGACACCATTATGCAGCACCATTCCGAAACTAGGAGTGATGCAATTGACTGTTATTATTCATAGCTGGTGAGGTTTTTTTTAATGAGTCATGGATGTCAAAAGCTCCCCAACACGTTCGCCTGTTTTTTTTTTATATCGTCCCTTGTCGCTCTGCCGGAAAAAAAAGAGAAGAAAAGGAGCCACACACCGATGGCCAGGTAACTCACCTGTACTCAATATGTGCTCTAGGAGATTTCGTGAGCAGTGCTGAGCCACGGTGCTGCCAGCATGGCCATCATAGACTGCAAAGAAGCCCCATTGCGAGAGCTCTCCACCTAGGTGCGGGAAGCAGTTATGGAAGTCCTCCATGTGGGCCCTCCATCCCTGCATACTGCCCAGAGCATATGTGAGGCCCCATGAGGCGCAGGCGTCTTCAAAATACTTGTCTAGTACAGGACGTTCAAGATAAGGACTTTGGATGACCCCCTCCTCCTCTCCGCTCTCCTCAGCTTCGACCGGCTCCCCCCCGCCTCCCCCGCGCCCCCCTTTAAAAAACGAGGTGACCCGTTTCTCCGTCTCCTTCACCAGCTGCCGGACAAAAGCCGGCATTTCCACGCTTCCCTTCCTGGATGTTCTCATGCTGCTTGTGATCGGTGTCTTAATCCTCAGGCCCTGTTTCACAGCCTCCGCCCCTGTGTTTCTCTCTGTCCCTCGGCCGTTGCGTTCAGCCTTGCTGCTGGAAGCCTTCAGATCATGACTGGCTCGAAGACCGATCCTCTTTTTCCAAACACCGACAAATCGTGTAATCCAGAAATCTTAACAGTCCGCCCATCACTGGCTGTGCCCGGCTATTCTTTTCTGTTGTATGCAAATTGCTGTGCTGTTCTCGCCGTCCTCCTCTGTCTCTCAGTGCTGTTCCCTTCCCTCTCTTCTCCCTGAACCTGTTATTTGCCTGTCGTCTCTCTGATTGGCTGAGCTATTTATGTCTTCCAATCCCATCCTGCAGTTCCCCTCCTTCCTCTTGTTTTACACACACATGCACAATCTCGGTATCACTGTCACTGCTTTCCTTTTAATTCTCCCTGTTCTCTTTGTGTTGTCTCCCTTGCGTTTGAACTCTTTCCATTACGGCAGGCTTGAAGGCCATGTAGCATGGTACATATATATGAGTGTGTGTGTGTGTGTGTGTGTGTGTGTGTGTGTATAAGGGACTGAAAAATGAAATCTGTGAATGCATTCAAGAATCAAATATATTATTAAAAAGATAAACACAATACAAAACAAAGAATCTTAATGCAGCAGATGGAAGACACAACATGTTTACTTCCCCTTTTACTTCAGCAGTGCCTTCAGCAAACAGTCTCTCTCCCTGAGCAGTGATGTCATTCTTTTTTAGATTAGAAATCTCAAAGACCCATATATAAATATATTTATATATATATATATATATATATATATATATATATATATAAATCTCCATTGACAGGGAAAGAAGGCTAAGCAACTCAACTATGGACAAAAAAACCCTAACAAAACACAGGAACAGTTAAATGGTGCTTTGGACTGATGAGTCACAATCTGAAATTGTTTATCTGTATTAAAAAACAGATAACAGATTGTTTACAGAAGGGCCTGAAGAGGGAATAATAAGGTTTCCTGTAAGTTTGGGGTGCCATTTCTGCAAATGGGTGTTCAAGATTTGGTCAGGATTAATGGCGTACTTATGCCATCATTATATCATATAAAGATCTATTGTTTCATATACCATATATATATATATATATATTGGACTGAAATATATTTAGCAGCAGGACAATGACCCCAACAGTCAAAGTCATTAAGACAAGGAGAATCAGTCCTGGAAGTGATGGTTTTGGCCCCCATGGATTTCTGAACTCGACATCACTGAGTTGTGTCTGGGATCCCATGAAGAGAGGATATGAAGGATATCAGAATCCACAGAAAATGTTTGAAACAACCTATATTTTGTATAAATCTATACAAACCATAATGTGGACCAGAATTCACACATGAATAGCCTTTATTTGCATATACATATACATAATTCTTTAATAACCACACACATAACCACTATTAAAAAGGAAGTTTAAAAAAGGACAAAAGTATGTAAAAATCTGATATGGCTGGAATTTCCTAATAGACAAATGGAGACTGGAATCCTGAAGAGCTAGCGTGTCATATAAGATGCATCAGAGGCAAATTTATTCAAGGAGCACATACTGCAGCTGTGTACTCCATCCAGCTGGAGGTTTATTCAGACATAAATACGCTATTTTTGGACACGTCAAGGCTATTTTTAGCCACCTGACTCATATCTGTGGACTGACACTGGAATAAAAGGGTGTGCTGAAAGATTATTGTAACCATCATCACTGTCATTATAGATTATGACCAAGTACAGTTTGTACTGATTACCGGAGCTTTTATCCTTCCGTCCATCTATTTCCAATCACACAAAGTGTACACAGGAGAGCATGGATCTGATCCCAGGGATCAACTTATAACCAAGTTATTCGTTCTTACTGCATTATCTGTGCAAAGCTGCTTTTAGATAATGCTCATTGATATTCATTCATTCATTCATTCATCTTCTAGCGCTTTATCCGATCTTCCCTCGGGTCACGGGGAGCCTGTGCCTTTCTCAGGCGTCTATGGGCATTAAGGCAGGATACACCCTGGATGGAATGCCAACCCATCGCAGGATACACACACACACACACATTCACACACTAGGGACAATTTTCCAAGGTGCCAATCAACCTACCGTTCATGTTTTTGGACCGGGAGGAAACCGGAGAAAAACCCCCTGATGCACGTGGAGAACATGCACAAACTCCACACACACATGGCCGAGACGGGATTCGAACCCGGACCCGCTCGTTGATATAATTGTTTATTTTTTTGCAACAATGCCATGCAATTTCTTCCATTTCAGTTCTCTGTTAAATTTCTATTCATTGTACTACTGTTATATTCAACATGAGTGCGTACAACATATAGCATACTCGATCTTTTCCACAGAGCTACAGTACTATCTACTACTATCTACTGTAGGATATTCGATGCACATTTAGGGTTGTTTTTAATACCAACCATGCGTGCAGACCTCGGCAGCATCTGCCCATCTTACGTTTGTATGGTGAAAAATGTTTATTTAAAGTAAACAGTGAATTCTAACATTCTTGACAAGAAAATCTGCAGAACCCGATGCATATGGCAACGTTTAGCGGAAAATAGGTTGCGGTTCAATTGAGTCACGTCTGAAAAGCACAAGCACCCATATGAATGCTCATTCATTATTGATGACTAGCATTTAATCTTTTACACACGAACCAAGAAGGTCGATGGATTAGCTGCTCTAAAGCACAGGGGTTAGAGCTACAACACATCTCCACACACAGGCACAAGTCCTAGAGCTCTGTGTGGCTCTTGGGAGAAGAAATGGGGAGTGGTTTTTCTTCATGTGTAACAGCATGCGCTGTGTGTGTGTGTGTGTAAAGATGGGGTGTCCAATTGGTGGGGGATATAATTAGGTCTGGTCGTCCCTTTCCTGCTGACAGTGCTGGGGTGGCCAAAAAAAGCCTGCTGGGTCTGAGGAGTGCAGGGAGGAGAGGGGGTCTGGCGTGAAAACAGAAGAAATGGCCAGCAAAGGTGAGATACGTCCAGCTGACCCAGGAACTGCGACCAAACTCACATAACATATAGAGGATTATATAACGCCATGGTGATTGTGAGTGTAGTAGGAAGTAAAGGGGACCTTTTGGCAGCAGGAGTGCTCAGCCGGAGCTACGATAAGACGGGTCGGTTCATCACAACGTGCTTCCTTACTGGATATTGGCAAGCACAAGGGAACTGATGGATAGATTACCTCTAGGCCTGGGGGCGCTCGTGATATTCCGTGCTTCGTTTTGCATGTGACGTTTGAGTAACGGAGGTGAGGCGCCGTCTTCGACTCCTTTTCGGCTGTGCCACCGGACGACTCCTTGCAGTGATTTAATCTGCTCCAGCCATGTTAGCCTTATTTCAGGGACTTCTTAGTAAGGCTGTGAAACTTCTGACCTCGTCCATCGTGTCATTTTTAAGTATTTAAACATTTTTTTTCTTCCCTGGGGTGTCGTGTATGAACAGCGATTCACCTGTGAGTGGCACAGATAGGCACCTGTTTGCTGAATAATCACACGCAACAGCTGTTTGGATCTGTTAGCTTAAGTGCAGAGATATTAAAGCACAGAGAGCCACTGTACTGTGTACCTCTACACTCTTAAGAATGAAAAGCGCATGTTTTTAGTTTGTCCTTGCTGTCTTGTTTTATACCGTACATACCGCTCTCGGGCTCTAGGTGGCTACGTTTATACCTAAATGACAACATGGGCTATTGATAAAAAAGGATTGTTGTTTTTTTAAGGCCAGCTAAAGTATAGCATCATATGAGCATCTGCTGTTGTGTGTTTGTTTGTTTGTTTATAATAATCCATACCTATTATGAAGTCTGAGGACTTGTCTTATACACAACCCAGCAAAGAATATCTGCAATACTACTGTCCGTTTGAATATTGATCTCTGAAATAAGCATCAAAAGTTATTACTTCACAGTGGAGCAACAATATGTCTACAGTATATTATAACTATAATGACTTTAGCGGTTAGCACGTTAGCCTCACACCTCCAGGGTTTGGGGTTCGATTCCCGCCTCTGCCACGTGTGTGTGGTGTTTGTATGTTCTCTCCGTGTCTCAGGGGGGTTTTTCCTCCTGGTCCAAAAACATGCACGGTAGGCTGATAGGCACCTTGGAAAAATTGAGAGTGTATGTATGAGTTTGTGTGCGTGCGATAATCGTTATTCCGTACAAGGTGTGTCCTGCCTTGATGCCCGAAGAAGCCTGAGATAGGCACAGGTTCCCCCGCGATCTGAGAGAGAAGTCTGATAAAGGGGTAGAAGAATGAATGAATGAATGAATGAATGTACACAAGTGGGAGGTGGGTGAGGTGGAGTAGCCCAGTCTCCAGACCAGAAGATCACGGGTTCAAACCCCACTACCACCAAACTGCCACTAGTGGGCCCTTGAGCAAGGCCCTTAACCCTCATTTGTTGTAAGTCGCCCTGTATAAGGGCATCTGCTAAATGCTGTAAATGTAAATGTAAGAGCAGCTGCAAGTCGTTTACATAATTTCAGTAGCAGTGTTAGGGAGTAACTAGTTACATGTAACGGAGTTACGTAATTTAATTACAAAATAAAAGTAACAGTAATTTGAACCCCCCCCCCCCCCAAAAAAAAAAACGTTTCCCCAAGAACCACTCCGTTTAAGTTTTCATTAGAATAAATATTAATACATTTTCTCCAGTAAAAGCTTACTCCAGATGTGCTGTGCATGCATTTATTTACTCAATGTAAAGGCAACTTATACAACTGGTGAGATTCTTTAGGACCTTCACACACTTCACTCTTTTCAGTGTTTCATTAACGTGAAAAGTTATGTTCTATCCTTCATGTCTTACTTTAAGAAAGGGGGAACAGAACAACAACTGGTGTGAAAACAACAATTCTACAGTATATCTGAAACATATTTGGAAACTGGTTAATATGCTCAGATAACACAATAGATGTAGACTGGTATACTAGAAGGCCAATATTGTATTACCCATAAACACCAGCCATACACAAACACTATCTTGTTTTTATTTTATTTGTTGGCATTGAAAATGTGTGTGTTTTTTTCCCCTCATTATCAGTGGTGGACCTGTTATACTGGCGAGATGTAGGGAAGACAGGACTCGTTTTCACCGGACTGGTGGTGGGTTTGGCCTGCCTGTTTCAGCTCAGTGTCATCTCTCTTCTCTCCAACCTGTGCCTGGGCATCATGGCCTTCACTCTCCCTGTGCGCGTCCTTTTCAAAACGATGGACTTGGTCCGTCTTAACGATGGAAGTCATCCCTTCCAGTAAGTATATTAACAACAGAACAGCCTTTCACTATTTATATTATAAGCCCTTAATCCTCAACTGCTCAGTCGAACCCCAGGAATTAGAGCTGCACAGGCCAGTGCTTTCCTAGTGCTGGTCCCAAGTCCGGATCAATGGGGAGGGTTAGGAAGGCCATCCAGTCTATAACATGTGCCAAACCAAATATATGGATCGAGAGGTGATATTATAGCATTCATAAATAGCTGCTACTATATATATATATATATATATATATATATATATATATATATATATATATATATATATATATATATATATATATATATAGGAGCATATATAGGAGGGTTAGGAAGGCCATCCAGTCTATAACATGTGCCAAACCAAATATATGGATCGAGAGGTGATATTATAGCATTCATAAAATAGCTGCTACTATATATATATATATATATATATATATATATATATATATAGGAGCATTATATAGGAGGGTTAGGAAGGCCATCCAGTCTATAACATGTGCCAAACCAAATATATGGATCGAGAGGTGATATTATAGCATTCATAAATAGCTGCTACTATATATATATATATATATATATATATATATATATATATATATATATATATATATATATATATATATATATATATATAGGAGCATATATAGGAGGGTTAGGAAGGCCATCCAGTCTATAACATGTGCCAAACCAAATATATGGATCGAGAGGTGATATTATAGCATTCATAAATAGCTGCTCCTATATATATATATATATATATATATATAGTATATATATATATATATATATATATATATATATATATATATATATATATATAGTTTGTGAATAACATGACATGCTGAAAATATATTGATTTATATTATATATATATACACACACACAACCGAACCTTTGATATGATATGAGCATCAAATTATTAGAATTATCTCAAGCGAGAGGGAGGCTCAAATGAACAGTTAAATAACATGGAAAATGGAAAATGTGCCATATGCACAACCACACATCACAATCACAATCCACATGACGTATTGATAAGCCTAAAAAAATCTGCAAATCTGACCAGAGCTGAGATTTTTATTTATTTATTTACTTAAATAAAAAAAAAAAAAAATACAAAGCTTAAAAAAATGCAAAGCTTTACCACTGATTATAAAAAAAAAAAAGTACTGACCCTTTATAAATATGAAATAAACTGAACCTGGTATAAAAAAGAATACATTACCATATCAATGGTTATAAATACATACAGACAAATGTCAGCTCCTTCAGATCCGAGCGCTTAATGGAGTTTGGAGGAGTCCCAGGGTTGGTAATCTATCTAATTACAGCTGGATGCTTGTGCATTATTTAAAAGGTCCTATTTGGACGAGGACAGCACTTTGACAGACGAGACCACAGTTCGCATCGTGGAGAAGATTGTGCTCCTGATCGCTACGTTAATCACACAGCTGAAGAGACTCTTCTTCATCGACAGAATGATAGACTCGCTGAAGGTCAGAATGTGTGAGAATATGGGTGTGTGTGTGTGTGTGCGTGTACCGCATGCACAGATATACAGTGGCAAGAAAAAGTATGTGAGCCTTTTGGAATTTCATGGTTTTCTGAATAAATTTGTCATAAAATGTTATCTGATCTTCATCCAATTCATTGGTATTGACAAACACAATGTGTCTAAAAATAATAACACCAAAAAAATCCAATCTTTCTTGTCTTTATTGAACACAATCATTCAACATTCAAAATGGCAGTGGAAAAAGTAAGTGAAAGCTTGAGTTAATGACCTCAAAAAAGCTAATTGGAGTTAATTGGTTTTAGCAAACCTGGAGTCTTGTTAAGATAATAAGTTTGGAGGTGTGGACTACAGATACTTTGACTGATAAAAACCCCTCAAACCTTTGGAGTTTGCTCTGCAAAAGAAGAACATGATTTTGTGAGCCATGCCTCGCCAAAAAGAGCTTTCAGAGGACCTACAATCAAGAATTGTTATTTACATGAAGCTGGCGAGGGTTACAAAGTTATTTCAAAGACTTTAGAAATTCACCAGTCTACAGTTACACAAACAATCTACAAATGGAGACAATTTGGGGCTGTTGCTACTCTACCTAGAAGTGGGCGCCCCGTCAAAATGACACCAAGAGCACAACGAACACTCATCAATGAGGTAAAGAAACAACCCCGAATGACAGCCAAAGATTTGAAGGCATCATTGGAACTTGCTAACAGATCTGTTCATGAGTCTACAATACGTAAAACACTGAACAAGCAGGGTATCCACGGCAGGACACCGCCAAGGAAACCGCTGATACTAAAAAGAACATTGCTGCACGCAGCACTACATCTGGCGTAGAAAGGGCACGGCATATCGTCATGAAAACATCATCCCAACTGTAAAGTATGGTGGAGGAAGCATCATGATTTGAGCCTGCTTTGCTGCATCAGGGCCTGGCCAGCTTGCAATCATTGAGGGGAAAATGAATTCCCAAGTATATCAGACAATTCTTCAGGATAATGTGAGAATGTCTGTACATC
This sequence comes from Kryptopterus vitreolus, assembly GCA_030449085.1. NCBI lineage: Eukaryota > Metazoa > Chordata > Actinopteri > Siluriformes > Siluridae > Kryptopterus > Kryptopterus vitreolus. The sequence continues at coordinate 14,553,675 of JACRUU010000024.1, forward strand.
AGCTGAAACTGTGTAGAAAGTGGGTGATGCAACACAACAACGACCCAAAACACCGGAGCAAGTCCACAACCAAATGGCTTCAGAAAAACAAAATCCGCCTTTTGGAGTGGCCAAGTCAGAGCCCAGACCTCAACCCAATAGAGATGCTATGGATTGACTTGAAGAGGGCCATACACATGAGACGTCCAAAGAATATGACAGAGCTAAAGCAGTTCTGCCAGGAAGAATGGGCTAAAATTCCTCCTCAGCGATGTGCAGGTCTGATCCACAGCTACAGGAAGCGCCTGGTTGAGGTTATTGCTGCCAGGGGGGGTCAACCAGTTATTCATTCTAAGGTTTCACTTACTTTTTCCACTGCCATTTTGAATGTTGAATGATTGTGTTCAATAAAGACAAGAAAGATTGGATTTTTTTTGTGTTATTATTTTTAGACACATTGTGTTTGTCAATACCAATGAATTAGATGAAGATCAGATAACATTTTATGACCAATTTATTTAGAAAACCATGAAATTCCAAAAGGTTCACATACTTTTTCTTGCCACTGTATATTCTGTAGCACAGGCTGACCCACTTATAAAACACAAGGGGAAGATGTGTTTAAATAGGGTTTTAAAAAAAGAGCAGATATGAACCATTGATAGGAAGTTCCTAGATAGAAAAAGGACACTTTTCGACGATACACAGATATGTAAGAATATTTTGTGGCTGTTTGGTGTCATCTAGATGAGTTTACATGATGCGTCGAAAGGATTTTCCTTCCCAGCATCAGCTTGCTGATTAAAGGTTTACATTTTGTCAGTGATATACAATTAAACTTGACTTGTATTGAAAAAAAGAAGCACATCGATCAGTCCCAATCCATATTTTACTACCTTTTACTTGTTACTGTGGTATGTTTAGTATAGGTGCACTCTTAGAGAAAAAGCGACTCTGGAGGTCCTTAGGGAACAATTATGGCCCTACTCAGTGTTGTGGAGTAACTAGTTACATGTTAATAACGGCGTTACATGTAATTTAATTACACAATAAATGTAACAGTAATTCGTAATTAGTAAAAAAAAATCCTTAAAAGGTCGTGTTGTACTTTTCTGTCTGAGACCGTTGCTTAGCGAAAGATGCACAAGCATTATTATCAGGCTAATGTAGTTAAAGTGGGATATTAATATCTCAGGCGTCTATGGGCATTAAGGCAGGATACACCCTGGATGGAATGCCAACCCATCGCAGGGCACACACACACACACACACACACACACACACACACACATTCATACACTAGGGACAATTTTCCAAGGTGCCAATCAACCTACCGTGCATGTTTTTGGATCGGGAGGAAACCGGAGAACCCGGAGAAAAACCCCCTGAGGCACGGGGAGAACATGCACAAACTCCACACACACATGGACGAGAGGGGAATCGAACCCGGACCCTGATGGTGTGAGGCGAACATACTAACCACTAAACCACCGTGTCCCTGGATTTTAATATTAGGATAACAATATGTGCATCCAAGCAGCTTCGGGTAAATAAAAGAAAAATAAATGGAATGTGACCGGCACGGTGGTTTAGTGGTTAGCACGTTCGCCTCACACCTCCAGGGTCCGGGTTCGATTCCCGTCTCGGCCATGTGTGTGTGGAGTTTGTGCATGTTTCTCCCCGTGTCCTCAGGGGTTTTTTCTCCGGGTTCTCCGGTTTCCTCCCCGGTCCAAAAACATGCACGGTAGGTTGATTGGCACCTTGGAAAAATTGTCCCTAGTGTATGTGTGTGTGTGTGTGTGTGTGTGTGTGTGCTCTGCGATGGGTTGGCATTCCATCCAGGGTGTGTATCCTGCCTTAATGCCCATAGACGCCTGAGATAGACACAGACTCCCCGTGACCCGAGGGAAGATCGGATAAAGCGGTAGAAGATGAATGAATGAATGAATGAATGAATGAATGGGAATGAAATATAGCTACAATAATTTTCCTTTTTTTCAGCATTTTTTTTTTACTATTGACTAAATTAAATCATTTGGCTGATTGCAGAACAAAATTTGTATAAGCCCGAATAATATATGTGTAGGGATTTTCAAGAGAGGCTTTATATATATATATATATATATATATATATATATATATATATATATATATATAGCTATATATATATATATATATATATATATATATATATATATAATAATATATTATATTTTCCTGCCTAGTTTATTGTGCTGCTGTACCTGTTGACCTACGTTGGGGTAAAAGCCAATGGTCTTACTCTTGTGATTTCTGGTAAGAGAATAAGAACTTCAACAAACTTCACTTTCATTTCATTTTTTTAAGTAAATGGAAATTCACTTGTTTTTTTGTTTGTTTGTTTGTTTTTTTACAATCTTTACTTGCTCTAGGTGTGATTTGTGCGTTCTCTCTACCGTTGGCATACAGACTTCAGCAGGTAAGAATCTGAGATCATTCCATTATTAATGATTTTTGATGAAATATTTAATATAAATATATTTATTCACACTGTTGGGTAAAAGCTTATTAAAAAAAAAAAAAACAAACTTATATCAAAAAGATAATGAACCACGCCTAATATAAAAATGATTCTGTCTTATGCCACGCCTATATAACTATAATAACTATAATGGAGCTATGGAGGGGGCGTGGGTCAGTGGTTTAAGGCGCTGGGCTGCTGATCGGAAGATCCGGGTTCGAGCCCCGTTATGGCCAAGCTGCCGCCCTTGGGTCCTTGAGCAAGACCCTTAACCCGTATCATGGCCGATACCCTGCTGCTCTCTGACCCCAGCTACCAACAATAAGCTGGGATATGTGTAAGAAAGAATTTCACTGTGCTGTAATGTATATGTGACCAATAAAGGCTCTTCTATTAATTATTTGGACAGGAGCGGATTGACAGGATCGTCTCTGCAGTCCAATCACTGGTGACAAAAACAAAGGAGATGTGAGGACTTTTTTTTTCTAGTGCATATCCTGTAAAATCACAAATAAGATCACCTGGATTAATTAATGATAATTCATGTATTTATAAAAACACTGTGTGAAAATATGAAGTCTAGTTATCATGTCCACCATTTCCCTGGTCAGAAAAGAGACTGTTGCTAATACTACATTATGTACTGTAATCATTCATTCATTCATTCATCTATGTGCATTAAGGCAGGATACACCCTGGATGGAATGCCAACCCATCGCAGGACACACACACACACTAGGGACAATTTTCCAAGGTGCCAATCAACCTACCGTGCATGTTATTGAACCGGGGGGGAGGAAGGACCGGAAAAAACCGGAGAACCCGGAGAAAAAAAAAAACCCCCTGAGGCACGGGGAGATGGGAATCGAACCTGGACCATATCGGTGTGAGGCGAACGTGATAACCAGCGTGCCCCGTGTACTGTAATCAAACCCTAGTTATTATTTACAAGCATTCAAACTTTTTCATTCATTCATCTTCTACCGCTATATCCGATCTTCCCTCGGGTCACGGGGAGTCTGTGTCTATCTCAGGCGTCTATGGGCATTAAGGCAGGATACACCCTGGATGGAATGCCAACCCATCGCAGGACACACACACACACACATTCATACACTAGGGACAATTTTCCAAGGTGCCAATCAACCTACCGTGCATGTTTTTGGACCGGGAGGAAACCGGAGAACCCGGAGAAAAACCCCCTGAGGCACGGGGAGAACATGCACAAACTCCACACACACATGACCGAGACGGGAATCGAACCCGGATCCTGGCGGTGTGAGGCGAATGTGCTAACCACGAAGCCACCGTGCTTCATTCTTTGTTTGAGACATTTTGACATGGACTCAAAGACAGATGAATACGTAACACTTGTTACGACATTGATAGAGATACAGAAAGTGTTGATTTGTCTACAACAACGAGTTTTTAAACTCATTTATACACTTTTTTTAAATATACTTTAACATGTTTCTCTCCTGGCTTTGTTTCCTAGAGTCGACCTTGTGATGTCACTGGTCAAACCTCCTCCTCCTCCTCCTCCTCCAGCTCCTGCTCCTGCTCCTGCTCCTACACCCAAATCCAAACTCAAGTCCAAATAACGGATAGAGAGATGGAAGGAGAAAAAAAAAAGGACATCAAGTCTTATTTTACGGTTATGGCTAGGAGGAATTATTGACGTTGGATGAGATGCGAAGTTGAACGAGATCAAATTCTTTATGGTGCTAGAAATGTGCTGGTATTTACTACAGTAGTCCAGCAGCTGGTTTCTAAGTCAGAGGTAAACACAAAAAAAATGTCCTTATTGCATCTAAATATCCCCCATGTGTTCATTTACTTTAACTACTGATTTAAAGACATCTGTTTGAGCTTCATTTCTGGTGCGATATTATCACACATTTGTGGCATGGTGGTGGAGCATGTATCATCGCCGTGGGAAACGCCACAAGGTCCTTGATCAGATCCCGCACCCAGGTCACTGTCTGTCTGTGGAGAGTTTGTGGACTGTTGTACGAAAGTGTGTGTACGTTTGTAAGTGTGGGAGGTGGTGCCCAGTGGTTAAGGTGTTGGACTCTGGACCGGAAGATCACGGGTTCAAACCCCACCACTAGCAAGCTGCCACTTGTGGGCCCTTGAGCAAGGCCCTTACCCTCACTTGCTCAGCTGTAAGTTACTCTGGATAAGAGCGTCTGCCAAATACTGTAAATGTAAATGTGTGTGAGTCTGTATAAATGAATGGTCGCCTACCGAACGTTTATTGTTTTTAGCATCGCTTCTAAATCCATCGTGACCTCGACCACAATAAAGGTCTTATTTAATCATAAATCGATTATCGATTGTTTATTTACAAAAATAAATAAATAACCGTAGTTTTGAAGTTCAGTTATTTATTTTACGATATTAGAAATGGGTCACATTTTTATTCGTTCTGTTTTCTGGGTTAAAAAGTGATTTGTGTAGGAATGCTGAAGAATCCCCACAGACGCTCTAATCTGGATATGAACTTATTTAGTACTCTAAATGTTTCCTTTATAGCGCTCCAGTTCTTGGCACTCTGTGATTATGTTTCCACACCGGGCGAGTTGGAAGGTTCATGGAATTCAAATTCTAAGGAGACACTTAAAAAGCTAAGAGCGATCCAAAATGCCCCGGAGAACCCTAATACTGTAGCACACTGTCCAAAAATGTACAAAGTTATTACAGTAATGTGAGGGAAGTAGGACACTGCAATACTGCGTCCCTTCCACTAGAGGGCAGAGCAAGACCATAGCATTTTTCAGCAAGCAAACGCCAATTATTATTATTATTATTATTGTTATTGTTATTATTATTATTGTTATTGTTATTATTATTATTCATTGTCATAATGGACAACAAATGATTTAATGGCTAAACTTTTCCAGGGATGGTTGAACTGAACAGCACACCAGTACATTCCTTTCCATATTAATTATGTCGATTACCATCAAATCTGATCTGATCTTACTCTACTGAATTATACCTGATACATTACAATCTTCTGTTTGTTTGTTTTTAGCAAATAGATAGATAGATAGATAGATAGATAGATAGATAGATAGATAGTAGATAGATAGATAGATAGATAGATAGGCAGGCAGACAGACAGACAGACAGACAGAAAAGACAGATAGATAGACAGACAGACAGACAGACAAACAGACAGATAGACAGATAGACAGATGGATGGATGGGCAGGCGGGCGGGCAGACGACGGACAGACAGATAGATAGATAGATAGGCAGACAGATAGATAGGCGAGGCAGACAGATAGGCGAGGCAGACAGACAGATAGGCAGATAGATAGATAGATATATAGATAGATAGATAGATAAATAGATAGATAGATAGATAGATAGATAGATAGATAGATAGATAGATAGATAGATAGATAGATAGATAGACAGACGGATGGATGGATGGGCAGGTGGGCGGTCAGACGGACGGACGGACAGACAGATAGATAGATAGATAGGCAGGCAGGCAGACAGACAGACAGACAGACAGACAGACAGACAGATAGGCAGACAGACAGATAGGCCAGACAGACAGACAGATAGGACAGATAGATAGATAGATAGATAGATAGATAGATAGATAGATAGATAGATAGATAGATAGACAGACAGACAGACAGACAGGCGGATGGATGGATGGATGGGCAGGCGGGCGGGCAGATGGACGGACAGACAGATAGATAGATAGGCAGGCAGGCAGGCAGACAGACAGATAGGCAGACAGACAGACAGATAGATAGATAGATAGATAGATAGATAGAGAGATAGATAGATAGATAGATAGATAGATAGACAGACAGACGGATGGATGGATGGGCAGGTGTGTGGGCAGACGGATGGACAGACAGACAGATAGATAGGCAGGCAGGCATACAGACGGACGGACAGATAGACAGACAGATAGATAGATAGAACTTTATTGTATATATATTGTATATTACAGGTCCACAGCAATAAAATGCAGTTTTATTATCTACCAGAAGAGTAAAAAGTAGCAATGTGAAAATTGACATGAGTATATGTACAGTGCGTAATATAAATATGTAGCATATGAACAGCATTAGAGGCACGGTGGCTTAGCGGTTAGCACGCTCTCGTCACACCTACAGGGTCAGGGTTCGAGTCCCTCCTCAGCCATGTTTGCACGTTCTCCCCGTGCCTCTGGGGGTTTTTCCTCCGGTCACCCAACCCCCCACCCTTTCACCCCCAGTCCAAAAACATGCACTGTAGGTTGATTGGCACCTTGTAAATTTTTCCCTAGTGTATTAATGTGAGTGTGTGTGTGTGTGTGTGTGTGTGTGTGTGTGTGTGTGTGTGTGTGTGTGTGATGGGTTGGCATTCCATACAGGGTGTATCCTGCCTTGATGATCCTGCCTCAGATAGATTTATCTTTGACATGACTATAAAGTCAGTGTGTTTTGTTTAAAAGACATTTTTAATACAGATTTGTTGGTCATTTCGTCAAAATTTCAAAATGATAGTGTATGAAGAATCAGACAACAATGATGTCACGTCTGTGGTGTTTGAATGTAAACTCGGAGCACGCACTGGCATACATGGAACATTTGCTATCCATTACTTGAGAAATATGTGACTTTTCGTTTCCAACCTCAAAGCATGCCTGTGCACAGTGCATGAAGGGGAGGGAGGGGGAGGGGGGAAGGGGGGAGGGGTTAACTTTAAGATCGCCCTTGTCTCTTGATCATTATTGATCTGTTTTTTTCGAGGTGAGCAGACTAATGTTGAATTCTGCTCAGGTACTGTCAGATTGGACGCGCTATCCAAGCAAACACCCCCCCCCCCCCCCCCCCCCCCCCCCCCCCCCATCCACCCCCCCCCCTTCCCCCCCGAGCACAAGGACTAGTCTCTCTGAGGAGAAGGAAATATAGTGCACATTCATCAGAAGCCATCACTCAAAAGGTGAGATGTGCATCTCGTGTTGGTCTGAGAACTTTACAGTACATTATTCATTCATTCATTCATCTTCTAAATTCTACGCTTTATCCGATCTTCCCTCGGGTCACGGGGAGTCTGTGTCTATCTCAGGCGTCTATGGGCATTAAGGCAGGATACACCCTGGATGGAATGCCAACCCATCGCAGGGCACACACACACTCACACACACACACATTCATACACTAGGGACAATTTTCCAAGGTGTCAATCAACCTACCGTGCATGTTTTTGGACCGGGGGAGGAAAACCGGAGAACCCGGAGAAAAACCCCCCCTGAGGCACGGGTAGAACATGCACAAACTCCCACACACACATGGCCGACTGGCCGAGACGGGAATCGAACCCGGACCCTGGCGGTGTGAGGCGAACGTGCTAACTACAGTACATTATATTATATTAAATTACATTACATGCAAAAAAAGAGAAGCTGGCAATCGTTTAACGATCCTTAATCAAAGGAACAAGTTCAAAGAGATTTCGTTTCCTCGTTTGTGGAGGAAACCTGGAGCATTAAGCAGATCAGATGTGTCGTTTTATCCATGAGGAGATCCCGTCAGATCCCCCTGCCAGCATTTCTGGGGTTTGTGGCTTTTTTTTTTTGGGCCAAAGGGTGGAAATAGTATCGCGAGGTACGTCAGCATGAACAAGATCCGTTTCTCGTCCGAGACCAGAAACATCTGCAAAGAAGAAGAAGAAGAAGAAAAAAAGAGTGGGAAAAACAAACAAAAGCAGACTCCATTTTTTGCAATGTTGACACATAGATTTCCACATAAACATGTACATACCTACACACACACACACACACACACACACACATGTGCATGGGCAGACATTTGTGTACAATCCTCCTCCACATTATTTATAATAGATTACATTAAACAGACACAACACACAAACACACTCATGTGTGCCTTTCTTTTATTCCATGCATGCAGACTTTAAGAGAAATCCAATCCAGTCCAATTCATTTATATTTATGTAAACACACACACACACACACACACACACACACACACACACACATTCACGCTGATACAATACGGTGTTATTAAAAACAGTGTGGAAAGGGAAAAAACAACTGTTAACACACAGAGATGAAGCACTTGTTTTATTAGTGTTTACAAAGCACTGACTCCCGAGTCCTTCTCCAAATGTTAACTAAATGCCATCATTTCAGGTTTCAACCTTATAAACAACAACAAACTCTTTGTTCAGGCATTTTCTTTAATGACTTAATGTGTCGCATCTTCGTGCTCGGATGTCATAGAACATTACGTCGGACCAATGTTGTTTATGCTTTTGTAATAAAGCTATTAGACTATCATTTTTAAGATCATTAAAAGGCATGTTTAATTAGCAATAAAAGATTTTAGGAAATACATTTTAATTGAAAACAACAGAAGATGTCGGATGTCGAGCCGGAAGGTCATGAGTTTAAATCCCAGCGCTGTCGTGTTAATAGTGCTGGGTCTGTGAGGAAGTGGTTTGTGAGATCATCAGTTAGTAAGTTGCTCAAAAAGAGGCTTCGCAACACTGGGGTTTGAACCCATGACCTTCTGATCAGTAGCCCACCGCCTATCTATCTATTGATCTATTGATCTATTGATCTATCGGTCTATCGGTCTGTCTGTCTATCTATCTATCTGTCTGTCTGTCTGTCTGTCTGTCTATCTATCTATCTATCTATCTATCTATCTATCTATCTATCTATCTATCTATCTATCTATCTATCTATCTATCTATCTATCTATCTATCTATCTATCTATAAGTCACTCAATGAATGAATGAATGAATGAATCAATAAATCTATCTGTCTATCTATCTATCTATCTATCTATCTATCTGTCTGTCTGTCTGTCTGTCTGTCTGTCTGTCTGTCTATCTATCTATCTATCTATCTATCTATCTATATATCTGTCTGTCTGTCTGTCTATCTACCTACCTATAAATCAATCAATCAATCAATCAGTCTATCTATCTATCTATCTATCTATCTATCTATCTATCTATCTATCTATCTATCTATCTATCTATCTATCTATCTATCTATCTATCTATAACTCACTCAATAAATAAATGAATCAATGAATCAATCAATCAATATATCTGTCTGTCTATCTATCTATCTATCTATCTATCTATCTATCTATCTATCTATCTATCTATCTATCTATCTATCTATCTATCTATCTATCTATCTATCTATCTGTCTGTCTGTCTGTCTATAAATCAATCAATTAATCAATCAATCAATCAATCTATCTATCTATCTATCTATCTATCTATCTATCTATCTGCCTGTCTGTCTGTCTGTCTGTCTGTCTGTCTGTCTGTCTGTCTATCTATGTATCTATCTAGTATAAGTATCAGTACATAATAATAATAATAATAATAATAATAATAATCATCATCATCATCTGGTTCTTATCAGGTCTTTGTATTGGGTAACACTCAGACGAACAACACTTGACATATTACACTGATGGATTGATTGACTGATTGATTATTTATTTATTTTGACAAAAATAATGCATAAATAAATGCATAAGCCATGTGTGTTTTTCTAAAACAGCTGTTTTTAGAGCCGCCTTTATTAACAGTAAGATACTAACCGTATGACTTTTTCAGGAGATATTTTTTTGCCGTTTTGGTTATTTATTTATTTATTGACGATGTTGCTTCTGTTCACTATGACCTGTATATCCAGTTGAGGTCTGAACCTTTGGGCCAAGTTTTATCTGTTAGACAGATGGCCTTATATTTGACTCTAGAACGGCCAACTCGATGAGTGCAGGTTTTCCAGGTCCTGTGGCTGTAAAGCAAACCTAATTCATCATCCGTCCTTTACCTCGACTGGGCTGATATTCTGTCTTTTACTTTCACCAAATGTGGTGCTTGTAATTAAGGCCAAACATCTCCACTGTGGTCTCCTCCGTCTAAAGGACTTCTGTTCCACAGGTCTTGTGGTTTGTTCAGATGCAGCGTCTCAAACCCAACACATGCTGCATTCTTCTTATTAGAGAGAAGAGGTTCCCTTCCAGTACGGATTCATAACTGGACTGTCATGAACTCATGACACACTGATGTTCTGACCAAACTGTCATGATTCATTCATTCATTCATTCATCTTCTACCGCTTTATCCGATCTTCCCTCGGGTCACGGGGAGTCTGTGTCTGTCTCAGGCGTCTATGGGCATTAAGGCAGGATACACCCTGGATGGAATGCCAACCCATCGCAGGACACACACACACACACACACACACACACACACACATTCATACACTAGGGACAATTTTCCAAGGTGCCAATCAACCTACCGGGCATTTTTTTGGACCAGAGGAGGAAACCGGAGAACCCGGAGAAAAACCCCCTGAGGCACGGGGAGAACATGCACAAACTCCACACACACATGGCCGAGACGGAAATCGAACCCGTGACCCTGGCGGTGTGAGGTGAACATGCTAACCACTAAGCCACCGTGCCCCAACTGTCATGATAAAGTTTTTCAATATTCACCACTGTAGAATGATGTACCGTAAAATGTTTCGAAAACGGCCTTATAACCCGTCTGAGGTTGATAGGCAGCAGAAAATGCTTCTCTTAGATCGTCGCTGATTCTATGTACTGTAGCCTTTGAAATCTTTTCATAGCAGCGTACTTTTCCACATATGGCTTTTTTATTTTTTTTTATTTATATTTCAAAAATAAAGAATAACACAGTGTAATGTCATTTCATCAAAAACAGGAGCATGTGTTGGGCTACTGATCAGAAGGTCGGGGGTTCTAGCCCCGATATCGCCAAGCTGCTCTCTCTTGGGTCCTTGTGCAAGGCCTTAACCCTCTGTGCTCTAGGGGGCGCCGTATCATATCAGCTTCCAAATCAAACTGTGATATAAATACAAAAAACATGGCCATATTGACAACATACAGTGATTTATTTATTGAACACTAATATGAAATGTATGAATATATTAGTGTTTGTTATTCATTCATTCATCTTCTAGCGCTATATCCGATCTTCCCTCGGGTCACGGGGAGTCTGTGTCTATCTCAGGCGTCTATTAAGGTAGGATACACCCTGGATGGAATGCCAACCCATCGCAGGACACACACTCACACACACACACTCACAATCACACACACACACACACACACACACACTCAGACACACATTCATTCATACACTAGGGACAATTTTCCAAGGTGCCAATGAACCTAGGTGCATGTTTTGGGACCAGGGGAGGAAACCGGAGAACCCGGAGAAAAACCCCCTGAGACATGGGGAGAACATGCACAAACTCCACACACACATGGCCGAGACGGGAATCGAACCCGGACCCTGGCGGTGTGAGGCGAACGTGGTGACCACTAAACCACCGTGCCCCTGTAAATGTGTGATTAATCACGATTAAATATTTTAATCGAATGACAGCTTTAGTTTCTACCAAACTATTTCACTTTTGCACACTCATGACTGGTCAAAAATTCACCTCTCTCTCTCTCTCTCTCTCTCTCTCTCTCTCTCTCTCTGTCTGTCTTTGCTTTGTTAGAACTCCACACACCAGATGTAACTATGACATTTATTTTGGAGTCTGAACTGTCTAGACACCCACTAACAAAGAATAATGTCTGCTATTTTGATGCTCCTCTGAAGAAATCTCTCTTATCATCCACACTAGATGATTAATAGGGAAACGGCACATAAATCCTGATTAGACAAAAAAAGCTGAGTGTGATATTTGAATACCAGCAATAGTGCTTTTACAGTGCTTTTACACAGACCATATTACAGAGACACCACGGGAGACAACAGCATGTATTCATTCATCAAAACACACACAGAATATGATGCGAGCAGGCAGAAGATGTAAATAAAAAGCGACAAAGTTTGAAACATACTGTACGTTACACCAAGAGTATTTGTTGTACGTCAGAATTCCAGTTGATGGGATGTGGAGTCAGAGTTCCAGTTGATGGGATGTGGAGTCAGAATTCCAGTTGATGGGATGTGGAGTCAGAGTTCCAGTTGATGGGATGTGGAGTCAGAATTCCAGTTGATGGGATGGGGTGGAGGAGTCAGAATTCCAGTTGGGATGTGGATCAGAGTTCAGTTGATGGGATGTGGAGTCAGAGTTCCAGTTGATGGGATGTGGAGTCAGAGTTCCAGTTGAGGAATGTGGAGTCAGAATTCAGTTGATGGGATGTGGAGTCAGAGTTCCAGTTGATGGGATGTTCCAGGAGTCAGAATTCCAGTTGATGGGATGTGGAGTCAGAGTTCCAGTTGATGGGATGTGGAGTCAGAGTTCCAGTTGATGGGATGTGGAGTCAGAGTTCCAGTTGATGGGATGTGGAGTCAGAGTTCCAGTTGATGGGATGTGGAGTCAGAGTTCCAGTTGATGGGATGTGGAGTCAGAGTTCCAGTTGATGGGATGTGGAGTCAGAGTTCCAGTTGATGGGATGTGTGGAGTCAGAGTTCCATTCCAGTTGATGGGATGTGGAGTCAGAGTTCCAGTTGATGGGATGTGGAGTCAGAGTTCCAGTTGATGGGATGTGGAGTCAGAGTTCCAGTTGATGGGATGTGGAGTCAGAGTTCCAGTTGGTGGGATGGGATGTGGAGTCAGAGTTCCAGTTGATGGGATGTGGAGTCAGAGTTCCAGTTGATGGGATGTGGAGTCAGAATTTAACGACGGAAGAGAAAGGAGGACAAAAGAGCGGGTTTCCAGTTGATGGGATGTGGAGTCAGAGTTCCAGTTGATGGGATGTGGAGTCAGAGTTCCAGTTGATGGGATGTGGAGTCAGAGTTCCAGTTGATGGGATGTGGAGTCAGAATTCCAGTTGATGGGATGTGGAGTCAGAGTTCCAGTTGATGGGATGTGGAGTCAGAGTTCCAGTTGATGGGATGTGGAGTCAGAGTTCCAGTTCCAGTTGATGGGATGTGGAGTCAGAGTTCCAGTTGATGGGATGTGGAGTCAGAGTTCCAGTTGATGGGATGTGGAGTCAGAGTTCCAGTTGATGGGATGTGGAGTCAGAGTTCCAGTTGATGGGATGTGGAGTCAGAGTTCCAGTTGATGGGATGTGGAGTCAGAGTTCCAGTTGATGGGATGTGGAGTCAGAGTTCCAGTTGATGGGATGTGGAGTCAGAGTTCCAGTTGATGGGATGTGGAGTCAGAGTTCCAGTTGATGGGATGTGGAGTCAGAGTTCCAGTTGATGGGATGTGGAGTCAGAGTTCCAGTTGATGGGATGTGGAGTCAGAGTTCCAGTTGATGGGATGTGGAGTCAGAGTTCCAGTTGATGGGATGTGGAGTCAGAGTTCCAGTTGATGGGATGTGGAGTCAGAGTTCCAGTTGATGGGATGTGGAGTCAGAGTTCCAGTTGATGGGATGTGGAGTCAGAGTTCCAGTTGATGGGATGTGGAGTCAGAGTTCCAGTTTATGGGATGTGGAGTCAGAATTCCACTTGATGGGATGTGGAGTCAGAGTTCCAGTTGATGGGATGTGGAGTCAGAGTTCCAGTTGATGGGATGTGGAGTCAGAGTTCCAGTTGATGGGATGTGGAGTCAGAGTTCCAGTTGATGGGATGTGGAGTCAGAGTTCCAGTTGATGGGATGTGGAGTCAGAGTTCCAGTTGATGGGATGTGGAGTCAGAGTTCCAGTTGATGGGATGTGGAGTCAGAGTTCCAGTTGATGGAATGTGGAGTCAGAATTCCAGTTGATGGGATGTGGAGTCAGAGTTCCACTTGATGGGATGTGGAGTCAGATCCATTTTTTGTGGAATGTGGAGTCAGAGTTCCAGTTGATGGGATGTGGAGTCAGAGTTCCAGTTGATGGGATGTGGAGTCAGAGTTCCAGTTGATGGGATGTGGAGTCAGAGTTCCAGTTGATGGGATGTGGAGTCAGAGTTCCAGTTGGTGGATGGGATGTGGAGTCAGAGTTCCAGTTGGTGGGATGTGGAGTCAGAGTTCCAGTTGGTGGGATGTGGAGTCAGAGTTCCAGTTGGTGGGATGTGGAGTCAGAGTTCCAGTTTATGGGATGTGGAGTCAGAATTCCAGTTGATGGGATGTGGAGTCAGAGTTCCAGTTCCAGTTGATGGGATGTGGAGTCAGAGTTCCAGTTGATGTGGGATGTGGAGTCAGAGTTCCAGTTTATGGGAATGTGGAGTCAGAATTCCAGTTGATGGGATGTGGAGTCAGAGTTCCAGTTGATGGGATGTGGAGTCAGAGTTCCAGTTGATGGGATGTGGAGTCAGAGTTCCAGTTGATGATGGGATGTGGAGTCAGAGTTCCAGTTGATGGGATGTGGAGTCAGAGTTCCAGTTGATGGGATGTGGAGTCAGAGTTCCAGTTGATGGGATGTGGAGTCAGAGTTCCAGTTGATGGGATGTGGAGTCAGAGTTCCAGTTGATGGGATGTGGAGTCAGAGTTCCAGTTGATGGGATGTGGAGTCAGAGTTCCAGTTGATGGGATGTGGAGTCAGAGTTCCAGTTGATGGGATGTGGAGTCAGAGTTCCAGTTGATGGGATGTGGAGTCAGAATTCCAGTTGATGGGATGTGGAGTCAGAGTTCCAGTTGATGGGATGTGGAGTCAGAGTTCCAGTTGATGGGATGTGGAGTCAGAGTTCCAGTTGATGGGATGTGGAGTCAGAGTTCCAGTTGATGGGATGTGGAGTCAGAGTTCCAGTTGATGGGATGTGGAGTCAGAGTTCCAGTTGATGGGATGTGGAGTCAGAGTTCCAGTTGATGGGATGTGGAGTCAGAGTTCCAGTTGATGGGATGTGGAGTCAGAGTTCCAGTTGATGGGATGTGGAGTCAGAGTTCCAGTTGATGGGATGTGGAGTCAGAGTTCCAGTTGATGGGATGTGGAGTCAGAGTTCCAGTTTATGGAATGTGGAGTCAGAATTCCAGTTGATGGGATGTGGAGTCAGAGTTCCAGTTGATGGGGTGGAGTGGAATGTGGAGTCAGAGTTCCAGTTGATGGGATGTGGAGTCAGAGTTCCAGTTGATGGGATGTGGAGTCAGAGTTCCAGTTGATGGGATGTGGAGTCAGAGTTCCAGTTGATGGGATGTGGAGTCAGAGTTCCAGTTGATGGGATGTGGAGTCAGAGTTCCAGTTGATGGGATGTGGAGTCAGAGTTCCAGTTGATGGGATGTGGAGTCAGAGTTCCAGTTGATGGGATGTGGAGTCAGAGTTTCCAGTTGATGGGATGTGGAGTCAGAGTTCCAGTTGATGGGATGTGGAGTCAGAGTTTCCAGTTGATGGGATGTGGAGTCAGATTTCCAGTTGATGGGATGTGGAGTCAGATTTCCAGTTGATGGGATGTGGAGTCAGATTTCCAGTTGATGGGATGTGGAGTCAGATTTCCAGTTGATGGGATGTGGAGTCAGAGTTTCCAGTTGATGGGATGTGGAGTCAGATTTCCAGTTGATGGGATGTGGAGTCAGAGTTCCAGTTGATGGGATGTGGAGTCAGAGTTCCAGTTGATGGGATGTGGAGTCAGAGTTCCAGTTGATGGGATGTGGAGTCAGAGTTCCAGTTGATGGGATGTGGAGTCAGAGTTCCAGTTGATGGGATGTGGAGTCAGAGTTCCAGTTGATGGGGGATGTGGAGTGGAGTCAGAGTTCCAGTTGATGGGATGTGGAGTCAGATTTCCAGTTGATGGGATGTGGAGTCAGAGTTCCAGTTGATGGGATGTGGAGTCAGAATTCCAGTTGATGGGATGTGGAGTCAGAGTTCCAGTTGATGGGATGTGGAGTCAGAGTTCCAGTTGATGGGATGTGGAGTCAGAGTTCCACTTGATGGGATGTGGAGTCAGTTGGGATTGATGGGATGTGGAGTCAGAGTTCCAGTTGATGGGATGTGGAGTCAGAGTTCCAGTTGATGGGATGTGGAGTCAGAGTTCCAGTTGGTGGGATGTGGAGTCAGAGTTCCAGTTGGATGGGATGTGGAGTCAGAGTTCCAGTTGATGGGATGTGGAGTCAGAGTTCCAGTTGATGGGATGTGGAGTCAGAATTCCAGTTGATGGGATGTGGAGTCAGAGTTCCAGTTGATGGGATGTGGAGTCAGAGTTCCAGTTGATGGGATGTGGAGTCAGAGTTCCAGTTGATGGGATGTGGAGTCAGAGTTCCAGTTGATGGGATGTGGAGTCAGAGTTCCAGTTGATGGGATGTGGAGTCAGAGTTCCAGTTGATGGGATGTGGAGTCAGAGTTCCAGTTGATGGGATGTGGAGTCAGAGTTCCAGTTGATGGGATGTGGATGGGATGGGGGTTGAGGGATGTGGAGTCAGAGTTCCAGTTGATGGGATGTGGAGTCAGAGTTCCAGTTTATGGAATGTGGAGTCAGAATTCCAGTTGATGGGATGTGGAGTCAGAGTTCCAGTTGATGGGATGTGGAGTCAGAGTTCCAGTTCAGAATTCAGTTGATGGGATGTGGGGTCAGAGTTCCAGTTGATGGGATGTGGAGTCAGAGTTCCAGTTGATGGGATGTGGAGTCAGAGTTTCCAGTTGATGGGATGTGGAGTCAGAGTTCCAGTTGATGGGATGTGGAGTCAGAGTTCCAGTTGATGGGATGTGGAGTCAGAGTTCCAGTTGATGGGATGTGGAGTCAGAGTTCCAGTTGATGGGATGTGGAGTCAGAGTTCCAGTTGATGGGATGTGGAGTCAGAGTTCCAGTTGATGGGATGTGGAGTCAGAGTTCCAGTTGATGGGATGTGGAGTCAGAGTTCCAGTTGATGGGATGTGGAGTCAGAGTTCCAGTTGATGGGATGTGGAGTCAGAGTTCCAGTTGATGGGATGTGGAGTCAGAGTTCCAGTTGATGGGATGTGGAGTCAGAGTTCCAGTTGATGGGATGTGGAGTCAGAGTTCCAGTTGATGGGATGTGGAGTCAGAGTTCCAGTTGATGGGATGTGGAGTCAGAGTTCCAGTTGATGGGATGTGGAGTCAGAATTCCAGTTGATGGGATGTGGAGTCAGAGTTCCAGTTGATGGGATGTGGAGTCAGAGTTCCAGTTGATGGAATGTGGAGTCAGAATTCCAGTTGAGGGATGTGGAGTCAGAGTTCCAGTTGATGGGATGTGGAGTCAGAATTCCAGTTGATGGGATGTGGAGTCAGAGTTCCAGTTGATGGGATGTGGAGTCAGATGTTCCAGTTGATGGGATGTGGAGTCATTGTTCCAGTTGATGGGATGTGGAGTCAGAATTCCAGTTGATGGGATGTGGAGTCAGAGTTCCACTTGATGGGATGTGGAGTCAGAATTCCACTTGATGGGATGTGGAGTCAGAGTTCCAGTTGATCGGGATGTGGAGTCAGAGTTCCAGTTTATGGAATGTGGAGTCAGAATTCCACTTGATGGGATGTGGAGTCAGAGTTCCAGTTGATGGGATGTGGAGTCAGAGTTCCAGTTGATGGGATGTGGAGTCAGAGTTCCAGTTGATGGGATGTGGAGTCAGAGTTCCAGTTGATGGGATGTGGAGTCAGAGTTCCAGTTGATGGGATGTGGAGTCAGAGTTCCAGTTGATGGGATGTGGAGTCAGAGTTCCAGTTGATGGGATGTGGAGTCAGAGTTCCAGTTTATGGAATGTGGAGTCAGAATTCCACTTGATGGGATGTGGAGTCAGAGTTCCAGTTGATGGGATGTGGAGTCAGAGTTCCAGTTGATGGGATGTGGAGTCAGAGTTCCAGTTGATGGGATGTGGAGTCAGAGTTCCAGTTGATGGGATGTGGAGTCAGAGTTCCAGTTGATGGGATGTGGAGTCAGAGTTCCAGTTGATGGGATGTGGAGTCAGAGTTCCAGTTGATGGGATGTGGAGTCAGAGTTCCAGTTGATGGGATGTGGAGTCAGAGTTCCAGTTGATGGGATGTGGAGTCAGAGTTCCAGTTGATGGGATGTGGAGTCAGAGTTCCAGTTGATGGGATGTGGAGTCAGTTCCAGTTGATGGGATGTGGAGTCAGAGTTCCAGTTGATGGGATGTGGAGTCAGAGTTCCAGTTGATGGGATGTGGAGTCAGAGTTCCAGTTGATGGGATGTGGAGTCAGAGTTCCAGTTGATGGGATGTGGAGTCAGAGTTCCAGTTGATGGGATGTGGAGTCAGAGTTGGACTCCAGTTGATGGGATGTGGAGTCAGAGTTCCACTTGATGGGATGTGGAGTCAGAGTTCCAGTTGATGGGATGTGGAGTCAGAGTTCCAGTTGATGGGATGTGGAGTCAGAGTTCCAGTTGATGGGATGTGGAGTCAGAGTTCCACTTGATGGGATGTGGAGTCAGAGTTCCAGTTGATGGGATTGGAATTCCTGCTGGTACTCCACAGAGATTTTATTTCCTGTTTTTTTTACCGACTAATATAACAGCATTGTTTGACAAACTGTACTTGTCTGATAATTCTAGTTGTCTGGAATGAAGCATTAGTCATTTTGCCAGCAGACGCTGGATGTTGTGCCGGGGATGAAAGCGTTTTTTGATGAATGCTGCTTGCTGCATTTAATCGCACAGTCTGCATACCCAATGTTCAAATCAGGGAAATGTGAATGTTCAACTTTCTACTTCAATAGAAGGCCATTACCAAAACAATCCATTACACTAACAACAAACACGCGGCACGGTGGCTTAGTGATTAGCATGTTCGCCTCACACCGTCAGGGTCCGGGTTCGATTCCCGTCTCGGACATGTGTGTGTGGAGTTTGTGCATGTTCTCCCCGTGTCTCAGGGTGTTTTTTCTCCGGGTTCTCCGGTTTCCTCCCCCCGGTCCAAAAACATGCACGGTAGGTTGATTGGCACCTTGGAAAATTGTCCCTAGTGTATGGATGAATGTGTGTGTGTGTGTGTGTGTGTGTGTGTGATGGGTTGGCATTCCATCCAGGGTGTATCCTGCCTTAATGCCCATAGACGCCTGAGATAGACACAGACTTGCCGTGACCCGAGGGAATATCGGATAAAGCGCTAGAAGATGAATGAATGAATGAATAACAAACACTAATATATTCATACATTTCATATTAGTGTTCAATAAATAAATCACCGTATGTTGCTCTTCCAATTAAATAAACATCAACCCAACCCTGATTCATAGACAAAACAAGCATCAGAAACATCAAAAACGAGTTGTTCTATCACTGATTGGGCGTCTACTATAAAGATTTTTTATATTAGATCATTTAAATTACGCCCCCTATCTGCGCATTCACAACAGGGATGATCTCCTCACTATATTAGCGTATATTACCGTATGGAACCTTACGCAAGCGCATTGCATTCCCAAATCCGTATTACGCAATAAAGCGCATTTTTACTGAACGCAATAAAGCGCTTCCGTATAACCTAAACACCGTATCACCAGTTTATATGGAAAAGCAACCGGAACACAATTCTTAAAGGAGCCACGTCCCATATTTTACACTTCAAACAAACACTAAACAAAATAACATTGAAATTAACAAGAAATGAATATTAAAAGAATCATTTCCAGAGTAAAATAAATATGAAATAATCAATCATTTTAGGTGAGATTTTGAGAGAAATGTCTGTAATTATAACATCTGTTAAAGTTAAGAATTAGAAAACATGAAAAGTATTCATTTATGGTATTCTTACCATGATACAGCGCCCCCTGGAGCACAGAGGATTAAGGGCCTTGCTCATATATATATATATATATATATATATATATATATATATATATATATATATATATATATATATTATATATTTATATATATATATATATATATAAATATATGTGGATTTTTATTTCAAAGGCAGAGGCAGAATCATTTGCTGTAAACGAAACGCAGCAGCTATTACCGTACGTTCGAGCCTGTTGAGCTCTGCCTTGCGCCCGACCCCCTCCCTTGCACATTTGGAGCTCGGAGACGATGACATCAGCGCTGGATAGTCAGAGAGCCAGGGTGACTCTGAGGAGACGCAAAGGACAAGGTCCTCGCTATATAGCCTTGTCATTAGTCTAGTAAATCTCTGGTGGTGGTCATCCCCTCGTTGGAGCCCGGTCCCTCTCACAGCTGTAAATCCGCTTCCTTTGGGACTAGAGAGTGGAAGGTGTCCAAAATGGCTGCTTCAGTACAGTCCACGTCCCCATAGAAAGGGTTTAAAAAGATGTTAGACAGACACCTTTAGGGACTGGCTGGAAAAGTGCGAAGCTGATCGTCTATCATCCATAATTGTACTAAAATTCTCCATCCCCCGAGGTAGCTGATGGGAATTCCGTGGGCCAACAAACAGCACCCTTCAAAACAGTCTCCAAGCAGCATTAATCGATGGTGACAAATTACCTTTTTACAAGCACTTAGAAGACTTTTTCCCCACTCGTTCCCACCATTTCTGAAGATTCCACGACCTGCTCCGGATCGCTAACATCTCCCCGAAGTCGAACATATTACTAGGTGGTGGAGAGTAATTTACTCTTCCGTTGACCAGGACCGACATTTCCGGACTGCAAGGGAAGAAGTCTGAGTGGCTGAATACATATTACTTGAAATAATGTTCCCGGAGGTAGCATCCTCGGAAGACACTACTGTAAAAAAATAATAAAATAAATAAAGGAAAAATGTATGCCATGTTCCAGTATGCTACGTTGGGTCCCAGAGAGGTTTCCTTCATCCCAAGTAAATACACAAACTCCCTCATGAACAATACGGAGAGTGGAATGAGCATGTCTATAACCCTCTAATGAGTTAAGATAGAAACATCCATATAAAATATTAAACATGTGCACTGTCCAAGATGCCATTACAAAATACCACAGAATATACCGACCCTGTCGACGCAATAACTGCGCTGGAGTCGACCGTAGACTTCCAGCTCAGATTGGCATACGCTGATGAGATGGATGCACTAATGACTTAAACACAACTCGGTGCTTAGTACGAGACGTTCGGTGCGCAAAATAACACTTTTATGGGCCCAAGACGGCCTATTTTGGATGTGCAGCGCTTGATATTTTATGGTGGTACTGACACATTTTTATATATCAGTCCTGAACGCATTCTGCAGAGGTGACTCACCGATGGCCAGCCAAACAAACAATGCTCTCATTGAGTGCTTGGGGTATAGTAGCCCCCTATTTTTTTTTTCTTCCTCCCAGACACCGAGGCCTGAATAATTGCTGAACGGTCCCTTGTGCCTGCCACCTCATTAAAATCCCGCTGTTTCACAGCCCAGGAATACGCCGGCTCCCAGCAGATTCACCGATTATGTACCTTTAATAAGTCTTCCGAAAGTTTATCTCATCCAGTTTGGAGTCCCTCAGCAGCATGACAATCCTGAGAAAACTCCCATAACAATCGTCCCCCATTTTAACAATGGCAGAACGATCGTGTAACAGATTAAGGAAGGCATCCGATACGTCTACATGACGATCAGCATCCATCATGCATTAAATCTGGCTCTTTCTCTATTTGTTCCCCAACTTCAGCTCATTACAGCCACGCTAATCAGTCCTCAGATTTAAGCGTGCTCTGCTCCGGGGAGCTTTTTCACAGCATGAGAAAAATTCAAGCACATGAGAAAAAAAACAGGTATATACTACATAATAATGAGAGTCAAACAAACATCATATTAATGCTAATTACCCCAGTAACAAAGTGTGTAACAAAGGGTTTATTTGTTGTGTTTGTGTTGCTGTATTACAACTGCTTTTGGTTATTGATTTGTTTTTGGGTTTTTTTTTGCCACACCAACATATTGTATAAAAAAAAGACAAATAAAAACAGGTTGTTAAAAACAATTTTCTTTTTTTTTTTTTTACCCCAGTTGATTTTCAAACCTAGAAAATAAGAAAAAAAATATGTTTTTTTTACAGAATCACACAGAATAAAAAAAAAAATGACAAAACAAAAAAAAGTATAAAACTTTTGTTCTACAGAATCACACAGAATTAAAAAAAAAAGAAGAAACAACAAATAAAACTACTGTACAGTATATACAGTATATATAGATATATATATATATATATATATATATATATATATATATATAAACACACAAATAAAAACAACAACAAACAAATAAAACTACTGTACAGTATATATATATATATATATATATATATATATATATATATATATATATATATATATATATATATATAAACACACAATAAAACTATATATATATATATATATATATATATATATATATATATATATATATAAAAACAGACAATCTCCTAAAACAAACCGGATCATCATAAAATCATTTCCCAATATGAACGAGCCTCTTGACGTTGAAATATCACCATGCGATATAAAAAAATAAAATCATTATTTACTGTAAAAACAAAAAAGAACGGCATAATATTTCATCAGTTACTGAATCACAGCTCTTATTTGAGAGACGTTTTAGAAGTGTATTTATAGGATTATGATTCAAATATCTGTCACAAAAATAAACTCACAGAATATATACAATACTGTGTAGTACGTTATGTATGTACTTGCTCAGGATTCCAAGATAAGCAACTAAATTGCAATTAAATGAAGACAATATTAAAAACAAACAAACAAACAAATACTAAAAAAACCCAGTAAATAAGAGTGCCCACAGTCCTGTGGTGCGCGATTTAAATTCAGGGTAAAAGTGGAATTAAAATTGTATTGCTTGCGCATTATTAAACCATGAGTGCTGATGCGGTGTTTCTAAATATACTTACAGTACATTTTAAACTTCTTGACTATATGGTTGACAGATTGAGGTCATGATTTGATATCTTCTGATTATACAGCATGAGAAAAACCTGGGGGAAAACAGACATACAGCATATAGCTCTTAACCTCTAACAGTGTTGTGCACTTTTCCTTGATGTCCACGGGGAGTCTGTGTCTATCTCAGGCGTCTATGGGCATTAAGTCCGGATACACCATGGATGGAATGCCAACCTATCGCAGGGAGCACACACACACACGGGACAATTTTTTCAGGGTGCCAATCAACCTACCGTGCATGTTTTTGGGAGGAAACCGGAGAACCCGGAGAAAAAACCCCTGAGGCACGGGGAGAACATGCACAAACTCCACACACACATATATCCGAGACGGGAATCGAACCCGGACCCTGCTGGTGTGAGGCGAACGTGATAACCACTAAGCCACCGTGCCCCCCTTCCTTGATGTCACCTATGAATATTTCCACATATCTGGATGTTCATTTTGCGTTTTTTCGCTTTGATGCGCATTGTTACGTTCGAGGCCGGGTTAAGGTCAACATTGCTGCTTTGTGAATGCTTGGACTCAGACATAAAGCTCCCTGTGGTTGATATAGACACGATCAGCCCCATTCTGATGGCACAGCCACTCCTCGTAGGACAGAGGGTGATGTGTAGGCTTCCGGAGTTCGCGGTGGTTCGTCCTCTCGGGCGTTTCGTCCACGTGGCACTTGTTCATCCTGTTCGGCTGTAACAGAGCGACGGCGGTTTAGCGTGACACAATAAAATATGATCAGCGTGAACAGTAATCTACTGCGTGACTGGCTTTGGTTGATGCAAACGTTAGATAATCTTAAATAAAAGAACGGTTTAGTCAAGGTCGGTTAAAACGTCAGGGGCAATAATATTCATTCATTCATCTTCTACCGCTTTATCCGATCTTCCCTCGGGTCACGGGGAGTCTGTGTCTATCTCAGGCGTCTATGGGCATTAAGGCAGGATACACCCTGGATGGAATGCCAACCCATCGCAGGACACACACACACACACACACACACACACAAACACACTCACATTCATACACTAGGGACGATTTTCCAAGGTGCCAATCAACCTACCCTGCATGTTTTTGGACCGGGGGAGGAAACCGGAGAACCCGGAGAGAAAAACCCCCCTGAGGCACGGGGGAGAACATGCACAAACTCCACACACACATGGCCGAGACGGGAATCGAACCCGGACCCTGGCGGTGTGAGGCGAACGTGCTAACCACTAAACCACCATGCCCTTTGGTCAATAATATTAAAAGCATCAAATAGAATAGAAACAATAAGGGGGTAAATATCACCAGTCTAAGAAGTTTGTAAACTATGCACTATGATATGACCATTATGGCATTTTGGCAACTTACAACTGAGCACTTGAGGGTTAAGGGCCATGCTCAAGGGCCCAATTTTGTTGCTTGTTAATAAGATTTGTTCTTTGGAATCAAACTGCTGCAGTACAAAAGGAATAAAGAACAAGTATTGGTTAATAAACCTCAGTATGATCTTTCCCAATAATGAACTTATAAAAGGACCATTTGTTTTATTTTAAAATAATAATAATTTTAGGAAGGGGCACGGTGGTTTAGTGGTTAGCACGTTTGCCTCACACCGCCAGGGTCCGGGTTCGATTCCCGTCTCACCCATGTGTGTGTGGAGTTTGTGCATGTTCTCCCCGTGCCTCAGGGGGTTTTTCTCCGGGTTCTTCTAGTTTCCTCCCCCGGTCCAAAAACATGCACGGTAGGTTGATTGGCACCTTGGAAAATTGTCCCTAGTGTATGAATGTGTGTGTGTGTGTGTGTGTGTGTGTGTGTGTGATGGGTTGGCATTCCATCCAGGGTGTATCCTGCCTTAATGCCCATAGACGCCTGAGATAGACACAGACTCCCCGTGACCCGAGGGAAGATCGGATAAAGCGCTAGAAGATGAATGAATGAATGAATAATTTTAGGACACCTGGGGTTGATATAAATCTGCACTGTCACTATGATACTTGAAAAAGCCTTTCGAATTTGTCTTGCTAGTGGTGGTGGCGGGAATCGAACCTACGATCTTCCAGGCCAGAGGCCAACGAGGCCTTAACCACTGAGCTTTCCACCTCCTTTTATTATACAGTACTTAACAGGTAATAAAAAAAACAAAAACAATATCTAATTTGTACTACAAGAGCTCAAGTTTTTCCCACTAAAATCCACAGGGGTCGACTTGATGTCATTGTAATTTTAGTTTTTTCCCTCCAAGCGGTTTCCCATGGGTCCACTAGATGAAGGGTAGTGAAAGTTCACATAGATAAAGTCGATGCATAACAAAAGTAAATGCTACCAGAAGTAACTGCTGGTCTTTTACATCCTGTGTCCTGTAATGTCCTGTTAATGATCCCTTTCAACTGGGTGAATTTTATACATGATTCATCATTCATTCATTCATTCTTTCATTCATTCATTCATTCTTCTACCGCTTTATCCGATCTTCCCTCGGGTCACGGGGAGCCTGTGCCTATCTCAGGCGTCTATGGGCATTAAGGCAGGATACACCCTGGATGGAATGCCAACCCATCGCAGGACACACCCACACACACACACACACACATTCATACACTAGGGACAATTTTCCAAGGTGCCAATCAACCTACCGTGCATGTTTTTGGACCGGGAGGAAACCGGAGAACCCGGAGAAAAACCCCCTGAGGCACGGGGAGAACATGCAAACTCCACACACACATGTCCGAGACGGGAATCGAACCCGGACCCTGGCGGTGTGATGCGAACGTGCTAACCACTAAGCCACCGTGCCCCCCCCCCCCCATATATATATATATATATATATATATATATATATATATATATATATATATATATATATATATATATATATATATATATATATATATATATATTAAATATATATTACAGGGGGATAAAACAAATCATAGTCATCTTCCACAGGTATGCAAAACCTATCACAAAGGCGTTTGCAAAAAATACAATAAATAAATAAATAAATAAAATCTTATTTGTTAATTTTGCTGTATAAGGAAACGGCAGTCACGCACCTGAGAGAAAGAGGCAACCAGGTGCGGGTCCTGGGGGGCAGCAGAGGGTCTCTCGGGGAACGGCGGAGGTGGCCGGTGTGTCGGAGGCAGATCAATGCTGCAGGAGCGAATGCAATAACATTTAGTGACGTTGTAAAAACAAATAAGACAGCATGAACTAGAAGTGGTGGAAATTCCTTATGTAGAGATTTAGGGTGGGGCGAGGATGCCAAATTCTTCTCCCTATTATCACGGAGCAATGCAAATATTTTCCTAAACTCGTGTTATGTTAGTTCATTAACCAGGGCGAAAAGAATGCACACACCCTATTTTAGTTCCCAGTGAACTAAAAGCAAAAAAAGGTTTCACTTCCTTATCGACACTCGACATCGGTCCATTTCAACAAGAAACAATTACATTGGAAGGTCGAAACACCTTCCTGTGAAAAAAAACAAAGCGGTAGAGGTTTCACACAGCAGTACAGTGCAATCCACATCTTACTCTCACCCGAGCAGGGCGGCGGGGGCAGGGGGGGGGGGGCTTGGTGGTGGTGGGGGGGGGAGGCATGGGTTCACTCCCCGTGTTCACACTCACACAGTACAACCCTGACACAATCACACATTTTACACACACACACACAGCCTGTCAGCCTGTGGGGTTAAATCCCACATAGGCACCGCGAGATATTTTCTCATGCTTCATGCGCTACTAAAACAAAACATCAGGGATTTAATGCGCTGAGGAAACTGTGTGAGAAAGGAAAAGAGAAAGGCGAGTCCATTCTTTTCTTTTTTTTTTTTTCCTTCCAGGAACGATTTCCCTGCTGCTTTACCCCGGCTCACTGCAACTCATTGTTTTGGTCACTAATTACACCGCTATTAAATCATTCTCATTTAGCAATTCTAAATGTCAGGGCTGTAAAAAACGCAACAATATTTACAATAACAGCTCCTTGTGATAATGATTCACCGATCCGCTTATGTCATTTGTTAAACACTTTCTCTATACTTGATGTTGGGGGGGGGGAAGAATTTGCCATCTGCTCAGGCACCTGCTCATGCAGCCGAAGCAGGATTTATTCGATGTTAAATTAAGGGTCACTGTCAGTACTTTTAATAGTGAATGTTTCTTTCATGGCACTAAAATCAGAATCCTTATATATATATATCCTATATATATATATATATATATATATATATATATATATATATATATATATATATATATATATATATATATATTATATAATAGGAAAGGGCTGTCTGTAAAGAGAATGCTTTCAGAAATATTCATTCATTCATTCATTCAGCGCTTCATTGTTTCCCTGGGTCACGGGGGAGTTAAGGCGTCTATGGGCATTAAGGAGGGATAAACCATGGATGGAATGCCCCCCACACACACACACACACACACACACACCAACACAAACATACACACACACACACATTCATACACTAGGACAATTTTCCAAGGTGTCAATCAACCTACCGGAGTTTTTGGACCGGGGGAGGAAACCCGGAGAACCCGGAGAAAAAAAAACCCCCTGAGGCACGGGGAGAACATGCAAACTCCACACACACATGGCCGAGATGGGAATCGAACCCGGACCCTGGTGGTGTGAGGCGAACGTGCTAACCACTAAACCACCGTGCCCCCTAATTCGACATATAAGTTCATTTATTTCTACAGCACTTTTCACAATGGACATTGTTTCAAAGCAGCTTTACAGAATGTCAGAGTTATAGAATAAAATATTAATATAAAGTGTTTATCCCTGAGTCTGGCTGAAGGAAAAAACTCCCTTCGATGGATATGAAGGAAGAAACCTTGAGAGAAACCGGACTCAAAAGGGAATCCCATCCTCATTTGGGTGATGATCATCAAGAGTGTGAATATAAGTTATATATATATATATGTTTATGTGCTGCATCCATCATAGAATTCCTTACAAATGTGCTTTTACTATAAAATGATAATCCATTCACATGTGGTTGTATTTGTACATCGTTAAACAAACTCATCTGACTAGTAATAATAATAATAATAATAAAATAATAATAATAATAATAATAAGAGGCACGGTGGCGTAGTGGTTAACACATTCGCCTCACACCGCCAGGATCCGGGTTCGATTCCCGTCTCGGCCATGTGTGTGTGGAGTTTGTGCATGTTCTCCCCGTGCCTCAGGGGGTTTTTCTCCGGGTTCTCCGGTTTCCTCCCGGTCCAAAAACATGCACGGTAGGTTGATTGGCACCTTGGAAAATTGTCCCTAGTGTATGAATGTGTGTGTGTGTGTGTGTGTGTGTGTGCCCTGCGATGGGTTGGCATTCCATCCAGGGTGTATCCTGCCTTAATGCCCATAGACACCTGAGATAGGCACAGGCTCCCCGTGACCCGAGTGAAGATCGGATAAAGCGGCTAGAAGATGAATGAATCAATAATAATAATAATAAGATATCGAGGCCTCACCGCTGATATAGGGTTAGAATATACAGGCCTGACTGCAGGCAGATCGTTTTTCCCTTATGAAAGTAAGTGCCAGACCTCAAAGAAAACCCAAGATGAATAAAACGAATAACGGATAACGACACGATTAATTCCACATGTGATTAACGCAGTGTTCTGAACTTCAGCGCTTAACGAGTTCACAACCCTGAGCTTCAAACCCACCCTTTATCTTAATACAGGTCTAAACGTATAGAATTACACAAAGGACCTGGATTTTGTTTTTGTTTTTTCATGCCTGATAAACAATGAATACCATCAGTGGCCTTGGAATAATTTGGCCCACTTCTTTCTTTTTTATTATTATTATTCTTATTAGTCTATTGCAAAAAGTTCAACCTGTGTTTTTAAACCTAAAATCACATTCTCAATGAATAAATAATGCATGCGGTTTTGTTTACAACCGAGTTGTCTTCAGTGAGCTTTTAATGACGACCTTTGTCTTGAAATTGTTCACTTAATAACTGCTGAAATTCATTAGTTCTTCTCTTATTTTTGACTTTGTGGCCGGATGGCTTATTCAGCTCCAATAACCATTGTTCAAAACTCATTTCCGCTTGTATGAGTGTAGCATTAATCAAAAGTTCATTGTTGACTGAGTTTTGTGCTTTGCAACTGCAAACTATTAGTCGAACTCGAGTCTTAAAAACACTGGGGATAAACTACACTACACTATTGCAAATTGAACACACATATCTGCCTTCACAAATACAGTAGGTCCCCTTTCCCAATTTTCAACTGAATTAAGCCACCCTTCCTTATCATACAACATCGACCAATTCAGGAGCCTATTAACATTTAACACGGGTTTAAACCCAGTTTAACAGTGCTTTTAAACTGTAGAGTTGAATAATGAATGCTGATGTTATTTTGTAATATTCATTCATCATTCATTCATTCATCTTCTAGCGCTTTATCCGATCTTCCCTCGGGTCACGGGGAGTCTGTGTCTATCTCAGGCATCTATGGGCATTAAGGCAGGAAACACCCTGGATGGAATGCCAACCCATCACAGAGCACACACACACACTCACACACACATTTATACACTAGGGACAATTTTTCCAAGGTGCCAATCAACCTACCGTGCAAGTTTTTGGACCGGGGGAGGAGGAAACCGGAGAACCCGGAGAAAAAAAAACCCCCTGAGGCACGGGGAGAACATGCACAAACTCCACACACACATGGCCGAGACGGGAATCGAACCTGGACCCTGGCGGTGTGAGGCGAACGTGCTAACCACTAAACCACCGCGCCCCTTATTTTGTAATATTCAAAGTGTCCATTCTGTGTTGTTACATTTTGTCGTAAGGACTTTTATTATGCGAGGGAGAACTGAGAGAGCACAATAAAGGAGGTTTTTATTCGAACAATCTTTTAACTTTCTCCGTATTGAAGCCCCCGGATACAAATACGACACTATCTATAAGACGTGTGACACCAACCAGTGTCTGATATCATGATGGGAATTTGGTACTTCGATGTTTTTTGTTTGTTTGTTTTGTTTAAACCTTTGTTAAAAGCATGCAGGATAAGGCACAGCACTGCCCCGGCACTTGTTAGAGTTAGCAATAATCTCCTGATGCTAATCAGGGGATCTCCTGGGGCCACTGGTTTCTTAAACCCGCTGGATCAAAGTGCAGCTTTTGACGTGTTCAGTCATGCCATTTTTCTTAATTGCATGGGAAAACACTTGGCCTTATCAATAACACCACTGAACTGGTGTTTTTAAACCATGTGTGTGAATGTTTCCGATTCAAACTCAACACACTTCTGAGGACTTTATTCATTCATTAATTAATTTATTGATCGATTCTAAAGGGGCACGGTGGTTTAGTGGTTAGCACGTTCGCCTCACACCGCCAGGGTCCGGGTTCGATTCCCGTCTCGGCCATGTGTGTGTGGAGTTTGTGCATGTTCTCCCTGTGCCTCAGGGGGTTTTTCTCCGGGTTCTCCGGTTTCCTCCCCCGGTCCAAAAACATGCACGGTATGATGTGTTGGCATTCCATCCAGGGTGTATCCTGCCTTAATACCCATAGACGCCTGAGATAGACACAGACTCCCCGTGACCAGAGGGAAGATCGGATAAAGCGCTAGAAGATGAATGAATGAATGAATGAATGTATTTTACACTCCTCAAGTTCATTTTGACAAGTGAATCTCAGGTAAGATCGTTCCATGTGGTGTACAGTGTATATTTGATATACAAGCTGCATATCATCACTTTTTCACCTGTGATTTGAGACTTGTTGGATTTAATGTACTGTTATTTTTTTCCCCCTTTTTATTCATTTTTAATTCTATGATGCTTTTTTTTTATATGCTAATACTTTGCCAGCTCACTACTACTAATTATTAAAACTATTACTTCTTTACTATTTAGTTAATGAATGATAGGTGTAGTCTGTCTGGTTAAGCGTTGTCTAATGTTTTCCAGCTGGCTGGAATGTGGATTTGCTATTAGCATTTTATCTGCAATAAAGTCACATTCCCAGCAAGTCCTGCTATGATCTTCTGCTGTGAAGGCTTAAAATGTACACACATGCCTCAGTTCATGACGTTGACACTGCAGCACTTGTCAGCCAGAGCGATACACCCAATAAAAAAAAAAAGCCCTTTACTTATGCATATTTTGTGCAGTCATTTTTTTCTTCTTCTTCATTTTAAAGCATTTTTTCCTTCGGTGCTGTCAGCT
The DNA here is from genome assembly GCA_030449085.1 of Kryptopterus vitreolus. Classification (NCBI taxonomy): domain Eukaryota; kingdom Metazoa; phylum Chordata; class Actinopteri; order Siluriformes; family Siluridae; genus Kryptopterus; species Kryptopterus vitreolus. The sequence continues at coordinate 14,585,069 of JACRUU010000024.1, forward strand.
GTTACTCTTACGAAATCCTGCGCACTAATACACTTTTCAAACATCCTCCAAAACAAACATTCCAATGGATACGGCCTTCCAAACATAATATACCTGTCACCAGTATTGAACGATCGGCTCAACATCACATGTCACATTTCTGTCATTACACTTTTGATTTAGTTCGAGCGAACATCGCCAGTTTGGCTGTTTATGACCTACATCAGCACATGTAAATATTTTTCCACCATAAGGTTTCGAAGCTTATCGAGGCATTTCTCCACGTACGCTCGATGTCAGTGCTTGACGTTTTCGTCCTTAAATGTGCGAATCTCATCAACTGCTTCTTTTTTTCTCTTCCCTTTCTTTCCCTTCATAAAGCAAAATAAACAGAATCCACAGATAAGGTTGGTGGGTAAAGACACTGCTCTTGGGTCACCAGTATCCCTGACCTCGAATTCCCAGAGGGACCCAGAGATACCATTATTTGCCCTTTTAATTCCTTGCTGCCATAAGGAGTCACAGGGAGATATGGCCAAGGTGCTGCCGGACAAATATGCAGTTATTTTACTGTCAGATTTATCAGCTACACATTGGCACGATAAACATGAGAGAAGAGAGAATTATCAACCCCTTTGACCTGTAATCTCTGTTTTTCTTTTTCTTTTTTTTTTGTATTTGTCACCAGCATATCCAACAATTGTACCTTTTCCTCAATAAAGTATCTATCTAGCTATTTAAATACATAATTGCAATGTATTATATTGGCAATACGTTCTCTCTATCAGTACACCACACAGTACTGATCCATTTTGCACATCGGCACATCTTGCACTCACTCTGGACATTCGCCATACAAGTGGTCACTCGTGGTCACTGTTCACTCATGGACACAATACACATTCTGTCATCTCATTGCACAAACAGATTTCTATGATCTGATTTGTTTTTGTTTCTTTTTCTAAAGTCTCTATTTTATATTCGATATTTGTATTTAATTTCTTTTATCTTAATAGTCTTGTTTTATGGTCAGAGCAGTTGCCTAAGCATTTCACTGCATATCATACTGTGTATGACTGTGTATGTGACTAATAAAATTTGAATTTGAATGTATTAAAATGCATTGCAGATATGCTCACTGAACACTAACCTAACAGACCAATCAGATCACTAGGATCGAGTCGGTTACAAATACAAAGGGTTCACACAAAACAAGGGGAATCTGCCTTTAGCTTTTATGCTGTGCACGGCTGGAATCGCCTTCAGGAAGAGATCCGACGTGCTAAAACATAATCCACGTTTAAAACCAGATATTATTTTATTTATAATCATTTTAATCCATCCATCCATCCATCCATCCGTACGAAACCACCCTATTTACTGTTATTTATGTGTTCGATTAAATTAGATACAACTTTATTATCATTGTGCAAAGGTCAAGAACAGGAACAATGATATGCAGTTTTATATGCATGATATGTAGCGTCATGCCACTGCGTCTCAAACCATTGCATCATGTATAGC
>JACRUU010000024.1:14591571-14599071 GCA_030449085.1 Kryptopterus vitreolus
TCCCCTGTTACTATACTGGTGTGCTCACAGGGTAAGCGCCCCCTGCTGGCCCTCACTAACACCTTATCCAGCAGCAACCTAGTTTTCCCAGGAGATCGTCCATCCAGGTACTAACTGGGACTCAACCCTCCTTAGCTTCAATGGACGACGAAATGTACACTGTTAGACAAACTATACACACACTACTTTACATTGTAGCAAAGTGTCACTTTTTTTTAAATAAAATATTTTATATACTGTATATTTTATATACACCCCGTATGTGACATTCTTGTTCGTTGACGTAGTTTCTCCTCCTGCACTGTAAATAGAAATGAGACGACTTTTAAGGCAGGTGATAGCTCAGTGGTTAAGGCATTGCTCCCTAGACTGGAAGGTGATGAGTTCAAATTCCAGCACCAACATGCAACATCAAACCTGTCACCACTGGGCCAAATAAAAAATGTCATCCCCGTATTTTGGTAGTATTTTACCACTGGGTATTCGGTTCAGATCCTAAAGGTGAAGTCTGTTAACAGATTATTTATATATATATATATATATATATATATATATATATATATATAATATATATAATATGTGGTGTATATTTCACTAGTAAATTGCAATGGCTATTTTTTTTTTTTACTAAGAGATTTTTTTTTTTCATAATGTCCAAGCACATGTGAAATCCAAACATGTGAAGACAGCACATGCTGGACTTTAATCCCAGAATGCCAAGCAGTTAAATAACAATAATAAAATAAATAAATAAACGCATGCATAATCTCCCTAGGCCACAGAATTACAACCATTTCATGTTTAATTTGCCTAAAAAAAAATGTTCTTAGCCTTAAAAGTTCCCCTGTGGAGCTGATCACATGAAGCGAGATAACCCCCCAGCACACAAAGCTTTCAATTCAATTTTATTGAGTCCTGGAAAACCCCTGTAGTTTTATCTACACGTCTGTAAACCCCAGGACCCAGGGCTTTGTGTTTTATGCTTCTTTAATATGCCAGGACGTATATATATATATATATATATATATATATATATATATATATATATTAGTCCTGACTGCACGGAGCTGTGTGGATAGATTGTCCTTTGGCCAGGTGTGTGTTAGAGGCCTGTTGCTTATCGTCCTGGCTCTCTGTACCGTAATGACAGTGGCATCCATCAGGCCGGCGCCAGCTGTCCCAACACGCTGATCTGCATGCAGCTTACAGGCAAACCCACACAGGCTGAATGTGGATCAGTAGTAAGACAGAAGTGATAAAGCTGTCTCGAGATGTCAAATACAGCCGGATCATCAAAAAGATGCAAGGAGGAACGAGTGCTTTCTCCATATAATATTAAAAGTGGGTCAGCTGCTGTTTTTAAGAGACCAATCTGATGTTTCAACACACACTGTTTCTGAGTGTCATTGGTGAACATACGGCTGATGCATTTACATTTACAAAGCGTTTGGCAGGCACTCCTATCCAGAGTGACTTCCAACTGAGGGTCAAGGGCCTTGCTCAAGGGCCCACAAGTTGCAGCTTGGTAGTGGTGGGATTTGAACCTGAGATCTTCCAGTTCAGAGGTCAATGCCTTCACCAGTGTTCCTTCAATAGTGGAGCAAGCAAGTCCTGGGTTACCCCGGGGAAACCGTTTCTTCGGGGCATCACAATATAATAGAATCGCTTACACTTTTAAGAGTATCGATTACAAAGACGTAAAAATATAACACCCCGAAAACATCGAGAAAGCGCGCGCTCACAAGACACCCCCGACAACAGCTCACGAGTGGACATGAACCACCACCGCCATCGACAGCCTGGAACCCAACAAGACCAATTTCCCACTGACACAGCCCCACTACCACCTCACTCCCCTCCACACTTCGGAACATGACACATCTTTAACCCAACAATCCACCCCCTGCCCCCCCACACCCCTTCCTGTTCACAACGCATCACACAGTATGCTGACAGGCATCACATCGGGGCCTCTTCCTAGGGGGGGGGCGTAACAGAAAATAATTGAGAAGCACTGCCTTAACCAGTGAGATACCACTTACACAACATCACACACATGCCCATAATTTCAGGATTTCATTATTATGGACTGGTAACGCTGGTTCTGATTCACAGCCAACTGGTTTAAACCTACAGTACGTCAGTACCTCTCAGCTTTTCTTTTTCACCTTTGATGGGCACCCTGGTGGATTTACTGTGGTAAATCTGTAAAACAATGGTAAAATAATGGGGTGTATATGAATCCTGTAAAGTGCTCCCATCCAAAGTGTGTTGTGCCCCACTGTTCCTGGGTTAAACTCGGGATTCACTGCCATCATAATCCGAATAAAGCATTGCAACTAACAGATGAATGATGAGTGAACTGTGTCATACCATCACAACTATTTATGACGATATATCTGCATAGGTGGGCACGGTGGTTTAGTGGTTAGCACGTTCGCCTCACACCGCCAGGGTCCGGGTTCGATTCCCGTCTCGGCCATGTGTGTGTGGAGTTTGTGCATGTTCTCCCCGTGTCTCCGGGGGTTTTTCTCCGGGTTCTCCGGTTTCCTCCCCCGGTCCAAAAACATGCACGGTAGGTTGATTGGCACCTTGGAAAATTGTCCCTAGTGTATGAGTGTGTATGTGTGTGTGTGTGTGTGTGTGTGTGTGTGTGTGTGTGTGTGTGTGTGATGGGTTGGCATTCCATCCAGGGTGTATCCTGCATTCATGCCCATAGAGGCCTGAGACAGACACAGACTCCCCGTGAACCGAGGGAAGATCGGATAAAGCGCTAGAAGATGAATGAATGAATGAATGATATCTGCATAGGAGTGTTTCGAGAGCTTTTCAGCACTTCTGTTGATCTGTCCCGAAAACTGGGGCAATGAAGTGGATTTGAAACGATGTCCATATTAGAACTCGTATGACCCTTTAATGTTTGTTTGACTCGGGATTAAATAAAGGCAATTGGGGAAGTAAATATGGAGCACATAGTTATTGTTAGAGGTTTTGAACGCTTATATAAAAAAAAACGCTCGTGCGTCACTCAACATCCATAAATGGAAATAATAACAACGGTGCTTTTCTCTACTAATTCCCACAATTTATTTTACCACGCCTCCAGAGGCGGAATCTGAAGGTACAGGATTTAAAGTAAACTGTATTGAAAATGAACAAATTTGGTAAGAAAAGGATCAAAACTACAAACCTGACAATGACAAAGACAATGCAATATATATATACCCCAAAATGTTGCATTGTCACACACTTGAGCTAAACAAAGAGGTGGTGAACGTGTTAACATACACACATAAGGACAAATTGATGAGGCTTGAACATTCAATGTTTATTATTATTATTGTTTAAAGTTATTACATGAACAAATATATATATATAAATATGGACCATAATAACAAACAGGGAATTTCAGTCCATAGTACATAGGGAAAAATCTTTGACATAACTCGTTCCAGGACGTCTACAACAAAGGTATCACCATCAGCCTTAAGCGTGAAAAGGTTAAGGGAGGTTAAGGTTAAGGAAGACACATGAGAGAGGACAGATAAAGCGGTACAAGATGAATGAATGAATGAATGAATGAAGTAGATAGCTGTATGGTAGCACAAAAACGTCCATCAAATCCAATATGCCTGGGCAGAGAGGAAAGGAAAGGGAAGTGCAGGAAGTGAATTGAGGACTCGTCTGTTCTCAGCAGTTGAGGTGAAGTAATCTCTCATGTACTGCAAATGCATAACAGCGGAAATGGGTGCAAGTGATTGATAAGAACATTGCATTACAGGCAAATGGAATCAAAACAGTGAGTAGGATGAGAGATCAACGAACAACACGAATAAACGACACAACCCAAACGAGATCAAACCTGGAACGCATGAAACTAGACAAACTGAACGCAACAGCTTCGTAAACAACAGGAAACTGAACGTATTAGTTCACAAAGGCGAGGCACAAACGCGCAGGAAAACGCACAAAAATACAACAAGGAATTGGAGACAGTTGTAAACAAGACAACACCTAAAAACAAGGAGCAGCGATTAGACGGTGTGGAGACGTTACATAAACAAAAACACAAACACACGTGGCACATGATTACAAACAGTGTAATCGACCGTCATCACACAAACCGGGCTGAAATGTGCTAATTAGCTAATAATGTTTATTACCTGTATTTCATATTTCACACATTGTATGTAATATTTCATACGACACACAAATAATACAAAATCTCATATTTACAAATGATTTATATTCAGAGATGTTCATAATCTGCTAATGCTAGCTAACAAAAGCTCATTTTTCTGGGTTTTCTAAAATGTTATTGATATTCTTCACTGCTACACTAAATCCATGGGATTATAAAAAGGCTGTAATTATTTATAAATGTTTCAAATGTTTACGACAAAACCTTTTTTAGGGCGAAAACAGGCCGAGCTCACGGGATTTCTGAGATCATTTTTAAATCATATACAAATAGTGAATGGTCTGTGACAGACTTCTTGCTCTGTGGACAGTGTGGGAAACATCAGACCACCAACATGGACTAAATAAGACATCTGCGGACTGACTTTTACATTCTTACACACAGTGACAAAACAAAGGCATGTCGGAGCCAAAGAAAACTGCCCGGCCCCTTTCAAAAATCCTAACAGGCCAAGCTTTCATGACCCTGAATATGTTGCGCGAGCCCAAGTCAACTTCTGTATTTAAAGTGAACTCAAGAGACACATTTATATGTAGGGTTTTCTTCAGGTCACAAACACAGCCTTTTTCTGTATTGCATTCGAAACTGGGCCCCTTATAAGCCTGACTGGGTTTCTGTCCTTTCGAAGGTTATTGAGCGAATGAAACTGATTACATTGTGTGTAGCTGATCGAGGACGAGGCTACAGAGAGGCGCTGTAGCATGAAGGTGTTTTGTACAGAGGTAACAGGTGAAGTGTAATGCACATGCAGTCAAGATATTTTGCGAGTTACTCGAAAAACCGTCATAAATTCTGCACTGAACGATTAATCACCACTTATCGAATCAGAAATGAATAAATGCATCTTTATTAATGATTACATAATTAATGTACCTTGTCCTGGATATATTTTGACTTTAAAAACTATGTAAAACTTTGCCATTCATTAGCGAGAGAGAGAGGGGGGGGTGTAGCTCAGTGTTTTAAGGCGCTGGGTTATTGATCAGAAGGTCGGGGGTTTGAATCCCGTTATAGCCAAGCTGCCACCCTTGAGCAAGGCCCTTAACCCTCTGTTCTTCAGAGGGTGTCGTGTCATGACTGACCTCAGATTCCCAACACGCTGGAATATAGGAAGAAAAGAATTTCACTGTGCTGTAATGTTTATGTGACTAATAAAAGCTATTCTATTTACTAAAAGCTATTCTATTTCTATTTGTAGCAAGGATACATTTAACCCAGAAATACAATCATCACTTCATCAGTGCTTCTGTTCTTAAATGGGCAAGAACAAGCGAGACATCATTAGAGCTGCGAAGGTCGTTTTTACAATATAAAGACGAGAGTGACTTACAGAAATGTTTTACAGTTTATATCATCACAAGAGTCTTACTGCGGAGAAAACAAGGATGTTATTCATTCATTCATTCATCTTCTAGCGCTTTACCCGATCTTCCCTCGGGTCACGGGGAGTCTGTGTCTATCTCAGGCGTCTATGGGCATTAAGGATACACCCTGGATGGAATGCCAAACCATCTCAGGACACACACACACACACACACACACACACACACACTCTCACACACACATTCATACACTAGGGACAATTTTCCAAGGTGCCAATCAACCTCCCGTGCATGTTTTTGGACCGGGGGAGGAAACCGGGAGAAAAAACCCCTGAGGCACGGGGAGAACATGCACAAACTCCACACACACATGGCCGAGACGGGAATCGAACCCGGACCCTGGCGGTGTGAGGCGAACGTGCTAACCACTAAACCACCGTGCCCCTTTACAAGGATGTTATACAATACTTTAATATTAATGTGCTAATTCAGTAGCTGAGTGAAAAGAGATGTCCTTAAACTTCATTTTAATATAGCCTGGGGAAGTTCTATTAGCTTTGAGCAGGACAGAACAGAATCTTGGGAAATGTCTTCGTGGCACTTTGGTTAGTAAAGTGTCAGGACAGTGTATGGTGCAGAATGAGGTACAGTAAACGGGGCTCTGGTTTATTTTGTTCATGATGATTTTGTCCGTTGCATTATGAGTTTTATATTTATTTGATAAAGGAAATCTTTGGACTGAGCATAGCGTAAAGGTGGTGTAGGAGAACATGGTGAAGTTAAACATGTCTGGATCAGCGACAAACCAGGCTGAAAAGGAAAATGTACTGGATAAAATATCTTTGTGGAGCGGAACGATAAATATAGTAAATCTTAAATGAACAACAAAACGTGTCATGTTACACCATGACAATTTGTATATTATAGAAACAGAAACAGAGAAACTACGTGTGTAGTAGAGGTAGATGTAGGAGGGGGGGTAGTCGGCACATGCTGCCAATGCAATGCCACGTCAGTATTATGGTTGGTCTCGAAGGGCCAGGTGTATCTATAAGACAGTATATAGTGTTTGATGAGCGATTCCGCCTCATAACACAAAACACAAAGCGCTTTTTCTTTCACTTTCCCATCTTTCTTGGAAGTGCCTTCAATCTGCATGGACTTTTCGCCTCCCTGGACATTGTAGGATCGAAATATCTCAACAATACAGGCACGGAAGCAGCTTAAATATTGCCTGCCGGAGAAAATAACATATTTATGCATGATCCAGGGCAGGAGCGGGCGGGACGGAAAAATCCCTTCCATGCAGGTCTCTAATATTTAAGCCTTATTTAAGACAATCATACACCTTCGAAGCTTTCGCAGGCCACAATAAACGGAAGAGGTCATCATTCGTCCCGCAGGCCTTGTGTTTGATACGTGTTCTACAGTGAGGAGCATTATTCACATATACACAAATTCAACCTAAGGTCAGACTGTGCAATGCTCAGAGTAATTCATTAATAAAAAAAAAAAACAAGCGTCAGCATTTATGATATTAAAGTTTATGACATTAAAATGAGAATAAATATTGGGGAAAGGTTGCCAGGTCTCTTCTCTCTAAAAAAAGAATAGTGTGCAGCATTTCAACTGACCAACACAAAAAAAAACCCTTTTTCACTTTGATCAACTATAATGCACTGCGTCTTTTTTCACAAACATGCAACCACATCATAGCAACAGTCACGCAGAGTGGTCGAGGGGTGGCATGCTTTTCATTGTCATCTAATGCTAACTACATAAATTGACTGGAAGTCTTATAATATATCGTGTTTATATATTTATATATATTTTTTGCCGTATCTCTAAAATATCCTATTATTTAATGCTAGCTGCCTGGAAAACCTGAGCCAATAAGATCCCTAGGAGGATGTTAGACACCATTTCTTTTATAAATCTAGGAACAACGTATGTGGAGTATCTATCACCTCTTACACA
>JACRUU010000024.1:14601571-14609071 GCA_030449085.1 Kryptopterus vitreolus
TACCACTTTATCCGATCTTCCCTCGGGTCACGGGGAGTCTGTGTCTATTTCAGGCGTCTATGGGCATTAAGGCAGCATACACCCTGGATGGGTGCCAATCAACCTACCGTGCATGTTTTTTTGGACTGGGGGAGGAAACCGGAGAACCCGGAGAAAAAACCCCTGAAGCACGGGGAGAACATGCACAAACTCCACACACACATGGCCGAGACGGGAATCGAACCCGGACCCTGGCGGTGTGAGACGAACGTGCTAACCGCTAAACCACCGTGCACCATATATATATCATTGTCATTTTAACAATCAGTCTCTGGAGGGTCTTCAGGACGTCTTTCAGGACCTTTTATAAATGTGGAGAAATCATTTTAATATCCAGCTGATGGGACGAATCCCACTGAGATTCACTTGTTTCGTGCGTTTGTCAGTAACTTCTTAGTCCTGGTCCAAACCCTGACATTTGAAACGAGGCGTTTATTAATATTTTAAGAAACAGCTTCAAGCTGCGTCAAGGTGAAATGAAGTTTCTCAGAAACCCAGCGCAGTCAGACACAAACGGGGAAGTGCAGGAAGGGCGGGAGCCGAGTCCCGAATCACAAACTCTTTATTGCACACGAGTTTCAGGAATTGGTTTTGGATTTGTGCCAGTGCGCAACATTTAAACCTCAACAACAACAACAACAGTCAGCGGAACAAACAAACAAGTGCAGGCAGAAGGAGCAGAAAGAGGTGTTTCAGTTACGGCTGATTTAGTCAGAGATGGTTAAGTCAATAAATAGCGTCTGGAGGAGAATGTGTGAAGGTGACGTGTAGGTCAAGAGATGATTTGACATATAAAGCCTCAGCAATTGCACGTTGACAAAGTGATGGTTGGATGTTTGGTGTACGCAGCATTTTTCATTGCCCTCGTCTCCTCGTCTTTGCCCTGATAGATTATGGCCCTTGCTTTTACTGATTTAATAGCCAGGTATCTTCTCCATCACGAGGGCCACTTACTGCAATCTCGCACATCAGAGTGAGATAGGGGTTGTGAAAAAAAACATCCAATAGTGCTGATAGTTCTTGAACAAACTGCAGTCTTTGTAGTGCTTTTATGAAGGTGCATGTCCTCAAAAGTCCTCAAAGCCCTCAACCAACATTTCAACCATCTTTAGGAGCAAATCTGTCATATATATAATATATATATATATATATATATATATATATATATATATATATATATATACATATATATATATGTATATATATATATATATATATATATATATATATATATATATATATATATATATATATATATATATATATATCATATATATACACACTATTGCTGTATGATGACTTACGGGTTCAGTGTTCAGTGAGTTCAGTGATGACACTGAGAAAAGTGTCCAAAATGTGGGGAGTGCAATGAAATATACGTCTTTCTTCCACTCTGAGATTTAGAGAACCACCATTCAGAATATCAATTCAATTCATTTTTGCTGTGCAGACTGCTGTTTGTTCCAGAACTATCGGCACTATTGAATGTTTTTTTCACAAACCCGTCTCTCAGGGTAAAAGGTAAAGATCAGCTCGAGGCTCTTCTCTGTTCTGGCACCGAGGTGATGTGTCACGGCGCTCTCTCTCTCTCTCTCTCTCTCTCTCTTTCTCTCGCTCTTCCCGGCTCTTTCGCCACACACACACACACACACACACACACACACACACACACACCACACACACTCTCTCTCTCTCTTCTCGCTCTCCCCTGCTCGTTCCACACACACACACACACACACACACACACACACACACACACGCACTCAATCACACTACTCAGATCAGGTGTTCCTAATCCTAGCTCCCTCTCCATCTCCCCTTTAAATAGCCCGGCTCTCCCTTCATTCCCGGTCCGGGCTCGTGAACACTTAGGTAGTGTCGCGGACCCGTTCTATAGTTATCTATGTGCCTAACCTTTTGTCTGTTCCTGTTTCCAGTTCCCGTTTCCCTCTGCTCCAGATTCCGGACTTCCAAGTCCGCTCCAGAACTCCGGTCCTCCTGTGACCACGGCGCGCAGCGCGCAAGGCTCCCAAGCCTATCTGGCCGCTCCTTTTGAGCGGCGTCTCTTTTGTTGTTTTGCTTAGGACTATTACAATAAATCCTTTGTGTTTTTTGAATTACCGTTTCACCGTGTATCTGTGCAGCGCGACACCCCCGTTACAGAAGCCCGGACCATAACAGCGCAACCCGGAAGTCGCGCTTCCGCCGCGGCACGGAAGCCGCGTCCGCGACTGCCGAACCCGGAAGTCGCGGCTCCGCCGCGGTGCGGATAGCGGAGCAAGCCGGACCCGGAAACAGCTGCTCCGTCGCGACCCAGGTTAATTTTTCATTTTTTACATTTACCCCCCTTTTTCCTTTTTTCTTCTGTTTTTTTTTCATCAGACACACGGGATCACCATGTTTTTGCATCCGGTTGCCGCCGTCGCTCCCCCCTCCCCTGCGCGCTACGCCGGCTCGGAGGAAGACTGCCACGCCTTCCTGGTGTCAACTGTATGGAAACATTCAGCCAGCATCCAGACCAGTTTTCCAACTGAGCGTGCCAAGAATCGCCCACATTGTCATGCAGTTGACAGGGCCCGCTCTTCGTTGGGCAGGTGAGGTCTGGATCCAGGGAGAACTTTTCTCGCAGTCGGCGGGCTGCCTAATGGACCGGATCTTTTGGGGGGGGGCGACCTACCCTGTTCCAGTGCGGCGGCCCAGCCCAAGATGGCCGCCGAACCAGCGGCCCAGCCCAAGATGGCCCGCGGCCCAGCCCAAGATGGCCGCCGAACCTGCGGCCCAGCCGTGCAAGATGGCCGCCGAACCTGCGGCCCAGCTCACGCTCCGCCAAAATGGCCGCCGAACCCGCGGCCCAGCCCAAGATGGCCGCCTGGCCGCCGAACCCGCGGCCCAGCCCAAAATGGCCGCCAAACCCGCGACCCAGCCCAAGATGGCCGCCGAACCCGCGGCCCAGCCCAAGATGGCCGCCGAACCTGCGGCCCCACGCAAGATGGCCGCCAAACCTGCGGCCTTGTCCAAAATGGCCGCCGAACCCACGGCCCTGTCCAAGATGGCCGCCGAACCGTCCAAGATGGCCGCCGAACCCGCGGCCCAACCTGCGCAAGATGGCCGCCGAACCTGCGGCCCAGGCGCAAGATGGGCCCGGCGCAAGAGGGCCGCCGAACCTGCGGCCCTGCTCAAGAGGGCCTCCGAGCCCGAAGAGGATGCTGTGAGGGCCTTTGAGGGCCTCCGAGCCTGAGGACACGCCCCGTAGGGCCTCCGAGCCCGAGGAGGATGCCGTGGGGGCCTCCGAGCCCGAGGACACGCCCCGTAGGGCCTCCGAGCCCGCCGAGGGCCTCCGAGTGAGGAGGATGCCGTGGGGGCCTCCGAGCCCGAGGACACGCCCCGTAGGGCCTCCGAGCCCGAGGACACGCCCCGTAGGGCCTCCGAGCCCGAGGACACGCCCCGTAGGGCCTCCGAGCCCGAGGACACGCCCCGTAGGGCCTCCGAGCCCGAGGACACGCCCCATAGGGCCCTCCGAGCCCGAGGACACGCCCCGTAGGGCCTCCGAGCCCGAGGACACGCCCCGTAGGGCCTCCGAGCCCGAGGACCTCCTGTTCAGCCTGTTCCGCCCAGGTCCCCTGTTCAGGTCAGCCTGTTCCGCCCAGGTCCCCTGTTCAGCCTGTCCCATTAGTCCCGCCGGGCTCCGCCCAGGCCCACTGTCCCGTCAGTCCCTGACCCGCCGGCTCCGCCCAGACCCACTGTCCCATTAGTCCCGCCGGCTCCGCCCTGGCCCACTCTTCCCGTTGTCCCAGTCCCGCCGGCTCCGCACCTGGCCCACTCTCCCGTCTGTCCCAGTCCCGCCGGCTCCACCCTGGCCCACGGTCCCGTCAGTCCAGTCCCGCCGGCTCCGCCAGGCCCACTGTCCCATTGTGTCCCGCCGGCTCCGCCCAGGCCCACTCTCCCCGTCCCCCCCAGTCCCTGAACCCCGCGGCTCCGCCCTGGCCCACTGTCCCATTAGTCCCGGCCGGCTCCGCCCTGGCCCACTCTCCCGGGGGGCCCGTGGCCCACTCTCCCGCTGTCCCAGTCCCGCCGGCTCCGCCCTGGCCCACTTCGCCCAGCCGCCCCCCACTCCCAGTCGTCCCATTAGTCCCGCCGGCTCCGCCCTGGCCCACTCCCGTCCCGTCCCATGTCCCGCAGTCCCCCTGACCCACTGCCCGCCAGCCGGCTCCGCCCTGGCCCACTCTCCCGTCAGTCCCAGACCCGCCGGCTCCGCCCTGGCCCACTCTCCCGTCAGTCCCGGCTGTCCCTGTCCCTGTAGTCTCCACCCGCCGGCTGGCCCGCCCAGGCCCACTCCCCGTCCCACCACTGTCCCGTCCGGCTCCCCCGACCCCCGGCTCCCCCTGTCTGTCCCAGTCCCGGTGTCCCACTGCCGGCCCGCTCCGCCCTGAAGCCCACTCTCCGCCCTGACTCGTCCCGGGACCGACGGCTGGTTCCCAGGGAAGCCGGAACCTCCTGGCCCCCCTGACCCGGCCGACTTCCCTGGCCCGCCCTCCCTCCCCTACTTAGTTGCGGAGCGTCTGGTATCCGCTCCTGGGAGGGGGGGTAATGTCACGGCGCTCTCTCTCTCTCTCTCTCTCTATCTCTCTTTCTCTCGCTCTTCCCGGCTCTTTCGCCACACACACACACACACACACACACACACACACACTCTCTCTCTCTCTTCTCGCTCTCCCCTGCTCGTTCCACACACACACACACGCACTCAATCACACTACTCAGATCAGGTGTTCCTAATCCTAGCTCCCTCTCCATCTCCCCTTTAAATAGCCCGGCTCTCCCTTCATTCCCGGTCCGGGCTCGTAACACTTAGGTAGTGTCGCGGACCCGTTCTATAGTTATCTATGTGCCTAACCTTTTGTCTGTTCCTGTTTCCAGTTCCCGTTTCCCTCCGCTCCAGAACTCCGGTCCTCCTGTGACCACGGCGCGCAGCGCGCAAGGCTCCCAAGCCTATCTGGCCGCTCCTTTTGAGCGGCGTCTCTTTTGTTGTTTTGCTTTGGACTATTACAATAAATCCTTTGTGTTTTTTGAATTACCGTTTCACCGTGTGTCTGTGCAGCGCGACACCACCGTTACATGATGGAACGAACTTCCACTGGAGGTCCGAACAACAACACCTAACCCTAACATTCCTTTTTTACTCTCTTTTCATATCTCACTGTCCAGAAATCCATAAAAAAAATAAATAAATAAAAATCAACTGTCTATCCTTGTGTACTTAAGTTTGTATTTACCCTTCTTGAATGAATCGTATCCTTAGAGTAAGATCTAAAGCACTTCTTGTACGTCGCCCTGGATAAGGCCGTCTGATAAATACTGTAAATGTAATGTAAATATTTGTAGAGCACTTTTTACTATTGTCATTGTCACAAAACAGCTTTACACAATACACTACATTATTGTGTGTGGAAATGGAAATCAGTTTGTCCCTGATTTTTCAATCCTCCTGATGTAGAAGTAGAATGACATTATACAAATCGTCCAGTGAACCTCCAGATCAGGGGAGTCAAACTCAGGGGTGTCACTGTGGGCCACATCACAATTACAGTTTGGCCAGTAGGAACTATAAGACAGTATAATTAGTCTTTGATGAGTGACACCGCCTCATAACACAAAAGACAGGGGGACAGGGTGTAACTCAGTGAGTAAAGCGTTGGGATACTGATTGGAAGATCGGGGGGGTTCAAGCCAAAACATCACTGGGATATGCGTAATTTTGGAATTTCCTTTACAGGACCAAAAAATGATGTCAAAAAAGAGAAAGCAATTCAATTCTGCATCAATTCTTCTCTTCCTGGACACTTTGGGGTACTTTGTATAAAAATAGATAGATAGATAGATAGATAGATAGACAGACAGACATACAGACAGACAGACAGACAGATAGATAGATAGACAGACAGACTGGTAGATAGATAGATAGATAGATAGATAGATAGATAGATAGATAGATGGAATGCCAACCCATCACAGGACACACACACACACATACACACACACACACACATTCACACACTATGGACAATTTTCCAAGGTGCCAATCAACCTACCGTGCATGTTTTTGGACCGGGGGGAGGAAACCGGAGAACACGGAGAAAAAAACCCCTGAGGCACGGGGAGAACATGCACAAACTCCACACACACACATGGCCGAGACGGGAATCGAACCCGGACCCTGGTGGTGTGAGGCAAATGTGCTAACCACTAAACCACCGTGCCCCCTTGTACTGCATTATAATATATATATATATATATATATATATATATATATATATATATATATATATATAAATATATATATATATATATATATATATATATATATATATATATATATATATATATATATATATATATATATATATATATATATATATATATATATATCTATATATATATATATATATATATCTTGCATGACTTGAAAATTCTCAATTCAGCTTGTAGGAAACCGCTCAGGTGGCTGGATGACATCACTGTGAGGAAACAAAGCCACATGCATTGTGGGAGATGTAGTTTCTTATCAATGCATGCTTTAATGCAGCATAGCCTTATTTCAAGACGAAATCTTACAGCTTGTAATCTCTCGAGGGCCACATAAAATGACGTGGTGAGACACAATGAGTGTAAAACCACCCGATTAGCGCACACTAATAACCCGCAGAGCAGGGAAAAAGGAGGGGGAGCAGAGGAAGTACACTTCTGCATTCTGTTTAATTCAGCTCCAGTAAGTTGTTGTATATCTATTCCACGTGGAGAATGGCACGATAAAGACGACAGCACTGTGTTCCACACAAAAGGGAGAGTTTGGCACGGCGCTACTAACGCGCGATTGTGTTACAGTAGTTTGTCAGACAGAGGAGTGTATTATGTTGTGGTTTGGCTCGGGAGGGCAGGACTTTAATTAGTGCCCCATACCGCCGTGCCTTTAAAGCCTGCTGGGCCATCCCGTCTTCTGCTTTGTTTCATTCACCCGCGTTTCTCTCCGGCGGTTTTTCGACTCTTTATGCAACGTGATGGAGTAGGTTAGCCAAGAACCATGGGGTTCGTTAGATCACAAGCTCGTTATCCCCACAACAGGGGCTGCCTTGGATGAGATTAGCATCTGTTAATTAAGATGAATTAAACTCAAAAAGCCCTTTGGCAGAGCAACAGGTGGTCAGTTACACAGCCAACGTTAGGCAGGACAAACACACGGCATCAGAGCGAGGCCAGTCTGTGCTGGGATGTAGCGTAAATACATTTAAAGATGAAAAATAACTACATTACTAACACAAAACTACTGTTATATAGATTATAATCTTTAGCATGATTCAGATGATTCTAGAATGAATAGATTTGGTTTTTGGTTTACGCGTGAAGCAAAATAATGTCAATTTAAAAGTTAAATATGGTGTCTTACAGTCTGTTTTTTCTTTTAAT
>JACRUU010000024.1:14611571-14634071 GCA_030449085.1 Kryptopterus vitreolus
AGGTGTGAGAAGAACGCTAAACCACCGTGCCCCGCTTAAAGTATATATTAATTACTTAAAAATATGACTTCAGTTTTAAACAAAACAGGATCTCTCAATAACGACTAATAAACAAGTTTGGTGTAAAAATAGAAAGGTGGAGGTTCGGTGGGAAGGCGACTGTTACTGAGCAACAGGAAGTAGAGCAGTGCTAACACAGGGCAATCAGTGCTAGACGTTATTGGGTATAAAGGTATCAAGGCTCCAGGACTTCAATGTACCATAAATGAATACTTTTCATGTTTTCTACAATTATATACATTTCTCTCAAAATCTCTCCTTTTAATGATTATGTCATATTTATTTTTACTCTGGAAATTATTCTTTTAATATTAATTTCAGTGTTACTTTGTTTAGTGGTGGTTTTAAGTGTAAAATATGGGACGTGGCTCCTTTAAGAATTCTGTTCCGGTTGTTTTCCATATAAACTGGTGATACGTTTAGGTTCGGTTCCACGGTTAGTAAACGTAATTAAGGGAATTTTAGGAAGCGTGAGTGGACACACTCAAGATCCTTTATTCAGAAGGAGCAGATCACTCACATAGCAATACACACTGCCTTAATCACTCGTTAATAACATTAGTGACATCTCTGATAATAATAATAATACATGTCTTAAAGGTCCAAGTATTATAGGATATATTATAAATATATAACTACACGAAAGGTTTCATAACATAAGAAATGTGAATGTCGGCCACAAATCACATGTACAGTCATCAGCATTACATTTCCCAAATGTGTTCAGGCCAGTCAAGAACTTCCACTGCAAAACATGTCAACTTTATCCACATGGAATTTGCTTTGTGTACTTTGTGGGCATTGTCCTGCGGGAAGAGAATGAATTGTAGATTAACTGGGAGGAATATTTACCGTTACTGCCTCCAAAGACAATTCTGTGAAGTAGTGGGGAAGGAAAACAGAATGAACCAGATAGGATTAGAAAGGAATCAGGTATCTCATTAGATCTGTCCACAGTACTGTAGTGTACGATTTGGCTGCTATCGTTCGTATATTTGGCTTTTGGATTATTAAGATTTGTCTTTTTGATAAAACGTGTAAGCAATGGAGCTGGTAGCACTAGTGGGCCCTTGAGCAAGGCCCTAAACCGTCAATTACTCTGTTGTAAGTTGGATAAGAGCGTTTGTCAAATGCTGTAAATAAATAAATTAATTCAGCGATAGGGACACGGTGGTTTAGTGGTTAGCACGTTCGCCTCACACCGCCAGGATCCGGGTTCGATTCCTGTTTCGGCCATGTGTGTGTGGAGTTTGTGTATGTTCTCCCCGTGCCTCAGGGGGTTTTTCTCCGGGTTCTCCGGTTTCCTCCCCCGGTCCAAAAACATGCACGGTAGGTTGATTTGCACCTACATATATATAAAAACATATATATAATAAATTGATAAAATTGTCCCTAGTGTATGAATGTGTGTGTACTGTGATGAGTTGGCATTCCATCCAGGGTGTATCCTGCCTTAATGCCCATAGATGCCTGAGATAGACACAGTCTCCCCGTGACCCGAGGGAAGATCGGATAAAGCGCTAGAAGATGAATGAATGAATGAATTCAGGGATATGATTAGAATAAACACAAATCCAGCATCACAGTTTCCTGTAAGATATATAGAAATACTTCATTCTAAACAAAATAAGAGGCAGTTTCACAAAACGGTAACGTATCAAATATCCAACATGTTATTGTTGTCGTTTTGGACATTGTTAATCATCTGGATGTTTGTATGGAGGTTTCACCTCATTACATGTGCCTCCGAACAAAGGAAATAATAAGGCAGTATGTGGCAGGACTTGGAGCAGGCAGGAGAACGCCATCATTCTGCCGTCTGGCGGCTTTCGTAGCGCAGATGGGCCTCCCACAGAGAGTCACAGGACTGCTTTACAGTTCACTTCAAATCTTCTCACATACCAAATACCACACAGTGCATGAGAAATCACATGCTGGGGTTCCCAAAGATTATTCATTCATTTGTAAATATTACAAACATACATATTTCAACACCAGTCACAAATGTGTTTATAATCAAAATAGTAAAGGCAGCACTGATGGCAAAAGTATTATTAATAATATATATATATATAATATATATATATATATATATATATATATATATATATGCTTTATCCGATCTTCCCTCGGGTCACGGGGAGTCTGTGTCTATCTCAGGCGATTTTTACTAAGTTTAAAAAACATCTACAGATATTATGTAATAAAAAGAAAAAACATTCAAATGAGGAAATATTTGAGAACTGTCCAGTTTCTAAGCTAAAGTAAAAACTGATACATTTACCATTAATTGTTCTATTTACCAATAAACTGTGAGAAAAGCGCAGCTTTTGACCGACGGCTTTATTTGTAATTAGTTTCATGATAAAGACTCTATCATTAGAAAGCAGCTGAAGATGAATTGCTAGCGATACACAATGTGCTGTGATAAAGTACAAAGCAGCGGAGAGATTACAGTCAAGCGTTTCGGTGAGAAAGGGACCTTCTGTGTTTTTGGAGGAAAAGCAGAGAACCCGACCGGGGGGAGAAAAAAAAAAAAGACAAAATCTCCATACACACAAACACACACAAAAATGACTTTATCACTATCACTATATAACTAACTCCCTTAAGGCTTTGAATAAAATAAATAAATAAATACCATTTATGTAGTGGGTGTATATTACAGGAAGACAACAATCTGAATCGTCCCATATATACGGCATTTGGTAGACTTGGTTATCCAGGGTGATTACAACCTAGGGTTAAGAGCCATGCTCAAGGGCCCATTAGCGGCAGATTGGATTTGAACCTGCAACCTTAACCACAGATCTACCATCTCCCTACCATATCAAGGAAGAGCCTCTTATAATAAGATATATGATATATGATAAATGGCAACACGGATAACATTCTAAATGCAAAGTCATAAGAGTATAACTTTGTTGTTGTTATTTATTACAATGAGTGTGAAAAAGAAATACTAGTGTAATATTTATTTGTTTCCGGGGCTTCACTGCTAATAAATAAACCCCTCGGACATGGACGAGCTCCTCTTTATTTACCCTTCCATCTTCAGATAATAAAAGTCCTTACACCAATATCCAAAATAACATCAACATTCATAACATGTTCTTACATGAACTCTAAACTCTATTTAAATGGTATATTGGGAGGGGGGTAGATCAGTGGTCTAAGGCGCTGGGCTGCTGATCGGAAGTTTCGGGTTCGAGCCCCGGTATGGCCAAACTGCCGCCCTTGGGTCCTTGAGCAAGACCTTTAACCCTCTGTGCTCCACGGGTTCCGTATCATGGCCGACCCTGCGCTCTGACCCCCAGCTACCAAACAACAAGCTGGGATATGCGAAGAAATGTATATATGCTGTAATGTATATATACGTAACAAACACAGGCTATATGCAGTATATTCTCGCACCTGAACTGATGTCTGGTCTAAACATTTGTTCGTTTACCAAGTTTAACTAATTCTGTTCGAAAACAGGGGAGGCACGGTGGTTTAGTGGTTAGCACGTTCGCCTCACACCGCCAGGGTCCGGGTTCGATTCCCGTCTCGGCCATGTGTGTGTGGAGTTTGTGCATGTTCTCCCCGTGCCTCAGGGGCTTTCTCTCCGGGTTCTCCGGTTTCCTCCCCCGGTCCAAAAACATGCACGGTAGGTTGATTGGAACCTTGGAAAATTGTCCCTAATGTGAGAGTGTGAGAGTGTGTGTGTGTGTGTGTGTGTCCTGTGATGGGTTGGCATTCCTTCCAGGGTGTATCCTGCCTTAATGCCCATAGACGCCTGAGATAGACACAGACTCCACGTGACCCGAGGGAAGATCGGATAAAGCGCTAGAAGATGAATGAATGAATGAATGAATGAATGAATGAATGAATGTTCGAAAACATACGCAATTCTCAAGGACATTAGTCAGTCGGAAAGGGCCAAAATCATTGTAGCCTTTTAAAGCTCGAAAAGAAATCGTTTAGCCAGTTAAACCCCCGTAGGGAGTCAAGCTACTTAGATACGCCATGATTGATGACTTCCCCTTCAGGAAGAAGAAAATAATTTGAGAGTAATTCCCATCCCAAGCTTTTAAAGTAGCAGCAGTTAACGCAGTGAACCCTGTCCTTTGAAGAAGGACTATTGGTATAGGGAGATGTTTACATTACAGATATAATGCCAGTGCGGAATGCTGATTCAGCAAAGCACGGGGGACTTTAAAGTAAAGGTAGGGATTAGATGAGCCACTCGCGGGTGGTGGCATAAGAACAGGTTTGGGAGGTAGTCTACTCAGGTCAGACTGTCTGGAGAGGGATCTGGATTGGCTGTCATTCTTTTAACAGTAGAAATTACTTTAAGTTTACACACACACACACACACACATATTTATATATATTATATATATATATATATATATATATATATATATATATATATATATATATATATATATATATATATATATATATATATATATATATAAACTATGGGAAACAAATTTTCCCCTGAGGTTGAACTCACTTTCAGTAAGCACTTTATCCTGGTCAGGGTTGCGGTTGATCCGGACTGTATTCCGGGAACACTGGGCTTGAACAGGAAATACATCCAGTACGGTACACCAGTCTTTCCCAGAGCGCACCATGCACACACACACACACACACACACACACACACACACACGCACGCACACATTCACACAGATATACTGCATGCATTTACTGCCATTGTCTTTTATAGGTAAAAAGGGGAAAAAAGCACCAGAAAGAGGAGGAAAAGCACACGACACGGGGAGGATATGCTCCGTGAATCAAATTTCATCCTCATACTCTGATAATAAAATGTCGAACTTAACGTCAACAAACTTCAGAGAGGCAGCGAGCCAAAATCCAAAACGTTGAAGCGATGACCCCGCAGTGAGAGTTGGCAGCGTTAGCCAGTGTCCCACCACACTTCCATAAAGGGGGTAAGTGAACCTGATTATCCATGCTGTTCCTGTATTTCAGCCCACAGAGAGGATCAGGAGGTGTTTAGGGTTATTATTTTATGTATTGTCTTGAGGTTGCTGGGAGAATCTTCACCTCCACCTGAGAAGCGCTCCTGATCATAAGTGCTCCTGACTTTAACTTCCCTCGTCATGTCATGTTCTGTCATGTTTTGCTTCACCAGCAGACCCTGCGCTCTGACCCCAGCTTCCAAACTATATATACATATGATAATGTATGTGCTGTAATGTATATGTGACAAATAAACGCTATTCTATCCATCTTTCTCTTATTTTAATCCCTCCTCCACTTTTCCTACCAGTTTAGTTACAACTTTCCTCTCGTCCTTTCCTTCAAACGAAAAAAAAAAAATCATACAACCATGTGATTGTTTTCCAAAATATATATTCCTCCTGCTGTTTCCTTCCTGTTAAGCACATTTTTAAACTCTAATCCAATTTCCTATCCCCCTTCACTTTTTTTCTCTTTTTTTTTTCTCATGTTGATTTCTTTATTTTTAATCCCTCGATTAAAAATAAATCTCTTTTCCGGCATTCTTGTATATTAAGCTTGTTAATATAATGAAATGGAGTCAGTACTGTGTAAATTTCAGTAAGAGCTGTGTTCATTTCAGCGGCCTGAGGGGAATAGGCTTATATGAGCATGCTGAAGCAATAAAATGCTCTGTAAAATGCTTTAAATGCTCCGAACGGCTGATCGTCCCACTGTAGCAGTTAGCGTCTATGTAGAAAGGAATCCATTATGGCGTGTTGTGTAACTACAAAGCATTGGTTCGTTTTAAGCAATTACACTATATTTCTCTCTCTCTCTCTCATTCTATTCCCAGTTTTCATGACATCTCATTCCCTCTCATTCCTTTCCAAATGGTCTGCAACTCCCTCCCTTCGTTGCCCCTGTTGTTCTTCTCTAATGGAGAGGGAAAGACGAGTGCAGGTATGGCATATGCGAAGTGGCTCTCTATCAGCAGCCGTAGAGGAGTGCGTTGCTATGGGGACAGTAAGGATGGCATAAGGATGGGAGGGAGTGGTTTGGCCCATTGATGGCCATTCCAGTGAGCTAATTTCCCAACACACATCCATTGAAGCAGGGGGTGGGAAGGGAGACGACAGAAGGCAGGAAACAAAGGGCGCACAAGGCACCACGAAGCCCAGGAAACCTCCTAATACCCACGTTCAGTAGTTTCAGCTGCTTAAACACGGGTTTAGACCCACGAGCGAGTCGATTCCCCCGGGGCTGATCTTCCTTCCCTCCACCCTTCTCACATCTGAGGTGAAACGGATCAATGCGACAGCGGTGCAAGCACGGATCCAAGCAGCTCCGACATATTCCCTGGGTTTAAGCGCTTTCTTAGTTTAGCCTCGGGCTGAAAATGTGAGCTTTGAGGGAAAAAAACGGTGGTTGTATGAACGATCAAGCAAAGTAAAGATGAAAAAGTATGAGGTAAAAGAGCGACAAATCAGAGAGCAGTGAGCAAGTCGATACACATCACCAGTGTTACTGTCGAACCATGACTCTATAAAAGTCCATAAAACACTTTATAAACACTTTATATACACTTTATAAACACTTTATATAGGTGTTTAAAATAGAAATACTAAAGTCTTATATATTTGTCAAATCTTTCAGCAGCTTTTGATACCGTGAACCACAAGACCCTGTTATCTCCCCTCATGAGTCTTGAGAGGAGATACCACTGGTGTCCCACAAGGCTCAGTACTCGGTCCTCTTCTATTCTCTATACTCTATACTCTTTCTCTCTCCGAAGTCATCTCCTCTCATGGATTTGACTACCACTGCTATGCTGATGACCCTCAACTCATCTTCTCCTTCCCTCCATCAGATACCACAGTGTCTGCTAGAATATCAGTCTGTCTATCTGACATCGCTTCGTGGATGAGCGTTCATCACCTCAAACTCAACCCGAAGAAAACGGAACTGCTGGTGATCCCATGTGATTCATCTCCTGGTCAGGATCTCAGCATAACTCTCCATAACTCCATACTTTCTCCCTCCACCACTGCTCGGGGAATCTATGGACCATCAATGATCTTTCTCTACCCATATTTCTAACGTTACTCGCTCTTGTCGTCATTTTCTCTACAACACCAGAAGGATTCGAGCGTTTTTATCCACACAGGCTGTTCAGGTCCTGGATCAGTCTCTCGTCATCTCCAGACTGGACTACTGTAACTCTCTGCTGGCAGGTTCTACCACAGAACGCTATTCGTCCACTGCAAATGATTCAAAATGCAGCTGGAATGGATGTGCACTTTCATACCTCAGAAATCTCCTCATCACTTCCCGTAGCGCACCATCGCTGCCTGAGAGCGTCTCGCACTGCTCGCCTGCTTCCACCTTCTCTCAAGAAGAGGTAAAGATCAGCTCAAGACTCTTCTCTGTTCTGGCACCGAGGTGGTGGAATGAACTTCCACTGGACGTCCAAACAACAGAGACACTGTCTACCTTCAAACGTCGATTAAAGACAACACCTCATCCAACAACACCCATCCTAACACTACTTTCCTCTCACTGTCCAGGAATCTGTCCATAGACAGAAACTGTCTATCCTTATTGTTTACTTAAGTTTGTATTTACCCTTCATGAATGAATTTATCCTTAGATGGAGACCTAAAACACTTCTTGTACGTCGTCCTGGATAAGTGTGTCTGATAAATACTGTAAATGTAATATTTTTATAGTGGAGTTTGTGCATGTTGTCCCCGTGTCTCAGGGGTTTATTCTCCGGTTTCCTCCCGGTCCAAAAACATGCACGGTAGCTTGATTAGCACCTTGGAAAATTGTCCCTAGTGTATGAATGTGTGTGTGTGTGTGTGTGTGTGTGTGTGAGTGTGTACTGTGATGGGTTGGCATTCCATCCAGGGTGTATCCTGCTTTAATGCCCATAGACGCCTGAGATATATATATATATATATATATATATATATATATATATATATATATATATATAGATATATACTATATATATAGAAAGATATCAGAAAGGTTTACTGGGCATCTATTAAACTTGTGCATCGATAATTATTTTCATCTGAGAGCAGAAGTGTGCAATACACTGCTTTTAAAACCATTCCCGTCCCGACGATATGACAAATAAAGCATGTGGAGTTTAGTTTGTTTTCCCCCAACAGTGTTGTTTCCAAATGTACTAAACTGATCTGATTTGCTAAACCTCAGAGAGACCGGGAAAAAGATTGCACTGGAGATGAACCACAAGTAGACACTGGTTAATATAATAAATGTCAGTAGTGGGTAAATTTCACTTTGTCCTGGGTTAACATTTGAAGGCTGTAGTTTAAAAGGGAACAGATTAAAGCTATAAAAAGCAGCAGGACGCTCGCTAAAA
Organism: Kryptopterus vitreolus; assembly: GCA_030449085.1. Taxonomy (NCBI): domain Eukaryota; kingdom Metazoa; phylum Chordata; class Actinopteri; order Siluriformes; family Siluridae; genus Kryptopterus; species Kryptopterus vitreolus. Next base: position 14,619,979 of record JACRUU010000024.1, read on the forward strand.
TACTCACGATCACCAATCACTTTACTGTAACTGCGAATGTTGATTAACTAAAGGAAGTGCACTGACAAATCACACCCATTACTGCACTTAGAATTTTATTTACACTCTATTTGTGATGTTTCCGACTGTAATTATTACATGAGTAATCAATACAGCCTTTATATACCGCCACGTAAAAACATTAAAACACCCTGTGGAAGCCTGTTTGTTTGTTTGTTTTCTTTTAACATATTTGGACAGATGGATATTTATGGATATCAAGTTTCAAGTAACATTCATTCATTCATTCATTCATTCATCTTCTAGCGCTTTATCCGACCTTCCCTCGGGTCACGGGGAGTCTGTGTCTATCTCAGGCGTCTATGGGCATTAAGGCAGGATACACCCTGGATGGAATGCCAACCCATCACACACACACACACACACACACACACACATAACACACCTCACACACAATACACTCACACACGCACAATTGCACACAAACACACACAACACACATACACACATACACACACACTCACACTCACATACACTCACACACACACACACACACACACACTCACACACACACACACACACACACACACACACACACACACACACACACACACACACACACACACACACACACACACACACACACAGGACAATTTTCCAAGGTACCAATCAACCTACCGTGCATGGACCGGGAGAGGAAACCGGAGAACCCGGAGAAAAACCCCCTGAGGCACGGGGAGAACATGCACAAACTCCACACACACATGGCCGAGACGGGAATCGAACCCGGACCCTGGCGGTGTGAGTCGAACGTGCTAACCACTAATCCACCGTGCCTCCGCAGTCTCAAGTAACATAAACTAGAAAATTAAAACTGGAGAAAAGTTTTTTATGTCTTACAAAAAATATATATTTCCTAGTGAGGAATAAATAAGGACATCGCTACATTTATTCAGGTTTAAAATGGCTGTGTAAAAAACACAGCTGTATCACATCAGGTACACATCATTATAACATTATTATAACATCATTATAACATCATTACAGCATTCGGAAGGAGGTTTGTCCTGTTTTAACCTTTTTGTTTTGATATGTTCTGTGTACTAATGAGTGGGCTATTTGGAAACCAGGAAAAGGGGACTTGTTTGGCATAAACTAGATACAGGAAAAGAACCTCGTACCAGGGGACACGGGGGTTTAGTGTTTAGCACGTTCGCCTCACACCACCAGGGTCCGGGTTCGATTCCCGTCTCGGCCATGTGTGTGTGGAGTTTGTGCATGTTCTCCCCGTGCCTCAGGGGGTTTTTTCTCCGGGTTCTCCGGTTTCCTCCCCCGGTCCAAAAACATGCACGGTAGGTTGATTGGCACCTTGGAAAAATTGTCCCTAGTGTATGTGTGTGTGTGTGTGTGTGTGTGTGTGTGTGTGCCCTGCGATGGGTTGGCATTCCATCCAGGGTGTATCCTGCCTTAATGCCCATAGACGCCTGAGATAGACACAGACCAGAGGGAAGATCGGATAAAGAGGAAGTAGAAGATGAATGAATGAATGAATGAATGAATGAATGAATGAACCTCATATAGGCTGTGAAACATGGAGGTGAAAGTGTTTTGGTTTGGGGATGTTTTATTGCAGCATGACTGGATCTTCCATCTCACTGGATGCTGCTACATGACAATCATACAAAACACTCCTGTAAATCCACTAAGGACCGAATGTTCTGGAAAGGCCGAGTCAAAGATCTTAATCTCTGTGAGATTCTGTGCGGTGACGTGAAACGAGCTGTAAATGCAAGAAACCCCTCAAAGGTCTCACAGCTGAGAGAATTTTACGAGTTTCCACAGACGGATGAGAGAGACTGTTAGATGTCTGTAAGAAGCGTCTCACTCCATCTATCAGAGCGTAGGGCGTTATAACTTTTCCCTCGGTTAGAATATGCATTATTTTTGATATCTTGAGAAAAACAAGTTGCTTTGATGTTTACCTGCAATTAAATCACTTTCTTTTCTATAGAAAAGGAAAAGAGAAATAGATAGATAGACAGACAGACAGACAGACAGACAGACAGATAGATAGACAGATAGAGATAGATAGATAGATAGATAGATAGATAGATAGATAGATAGATAGATAGATAGATAGATAGATAGATAGATAGATAGATAGATAGATAGAATAGATGGACAGATAGATAGAAAGATAGATAGATAGATAGAAGAGATAGATAGATAGACAGATAGACAGATAGACAGACAGATAGACAGATAGATAGATAGATAGATAGATATAGATAGATATGGACAGATAGACAGATAGATAGATAGATAGATAGATAGATAGATAGATAGATAGATATATAGATAGATAGATAGATAGATAGATAGATAGATAGATAGATAGATAGATAGATGGACAGATAGATAGCAGATAGATAGATAGACAGACAGACAGGATAGATAGATAGATAGATGGACGGAGACAGATAGATAGATAGACAGACAGACAGGATAGATAGATAGATAGACAGACAGATAGACAGATAGATAGATAGATATCTGCGTTACCCAAATGGGGTCTAACAAATTGGGTGGGTGGGTGGATGGATGGATGGATGCAATGCCAACCCATCGCAGGACACACACACACACACACACACACACACACACACAGACACATTCATACACTAGGGACAATTTTCCAAGGTGCCAATCAACCTACTACCGTGCATGTTTTTGGACCGGGGGAGGAAAGGAAACCGGAGAACCCGGAGAAAAACCCCCTGAGACACGGGGAGAACATGCACAAACTCCACACACACATGGCCGAGACGGGAATCGAACCCGGACCCTGGCGGTGTGAGTCGAACGTGCTAACCACTAAGCCACCGTGTCACCCCTTGTTTCTATTACAAATTTGCGCAAAATTCGTCCTCTCATGATGTCATTAAAAAAAATGGAGACGGATGTCGGCAGGGTTATTTATACCGCAGCCAACGCATTAGACGTTTTTATTTGTAATCGGACACGTAGGCGCGTTATACATGCATTAATAACAAGGCAATCCCTCTGTACTTAGGAGCGGCCACGTATGCACTTGTTCCGGGAGGTAACATTGCGTGATTTGTGTTTTCTAGCAGGATCTGCCCACACTGCTGAATACCGGGATTAAAGTCCATGGAGTCTGGTCATCAAACTCACCTGACTCCAGCTCTGTATAGACTCTATGGGGATTGTGGAGAGGACTCCAGCTCTGTATAGACTCTATGGGGATTGTGAAGAGGAATATGCAGGACACCAGATCCAACAACACTGAAGGCCGTTATCAGGCTTCCACAACACCTCAGCAGTGCCACACACAATTGTATTTACATATACAGAGCAATGGAGGGTTAAGGGCCTTGCTCAAGGGCCAAATAACAAATAGCTAAAATGGTGTCGATGGTGGGATTTGAACCCGAGATCTTTTAGTCCAATGCCTTAACCACTGAGCTCACTACAGGGAGCCACGAGCGAGTACTGACTGCTGACTGCTTGTCAACATTTGTGCTAAAAATCTTGTATTATTATTATTATTATTATTATTAGTCATAAGTTATATTCAATTGTTTGTTTTTAAACGCTGGGAGCCGTAATCAACAAAATGAAAAGAAATAATCACATATCTTTTATCTATATAATGAGCTTCACTTTTGATTTGAATTAGTGAAATAAATCTAACGATCCTAACTTACTGAGATGTCCCTGTGTGTGTGTGTGTGTGTGTTACAGAAGTTTTGAATATGAGGTTATAAGAGTAACACACGGGGGCCTCACACCGCCAGGGTCTGGGTTTGATTCCCGTCTCGGCCATGTGTGTGTGTGTGTGGTGTTTGTGCATGTTCTCCCCGTGCCTCAGGGAGTTTTTCTCCGGGTTCTCCGGTTTCCTCCCCCAGTCCAAAAACATGCACGGTCGGTTTGATTGGCACCTTGGAAAATTGTCCCTAGTGTGTGAATGTGTGTGTATGTGTGTGTGTGTGTGTGTGTGTGTGTGATGGGTTGGCATTCCATCCAGGGTGTATCCTGCCTTAATGCCCATAGACGACTGAGATAGACACAGACTCCCCGTGACCCGAGGGAAGATCGGATAAAGCGGTAGAAGATGAATGAATGAATGAATGAATGAATGGATGAAGAGTAACCCAGTTCTGAACGAGAATGAAATGAGGGCGGGCCATTAAGTACAGAATTGTCGATTTATTTTATTATCTTATTATTTATTTTTTCATGGGCGACCGCTGAGATGAATTAAAAGATGTTTCCCCAATAAAGCCGACTCGTCACATTTACACATCAAAGAAAAAAAAGGTGCTTTATTTCAAAACAAAACCTGTTTTTAATGATTGTTGTTGTTTGTTTTGATTTTTTTTTATACAAAAGAATGCTCATTCCATACAGATCATCCACACTTTTATTTATGGCCATTCTATTTAAACAGGATCTCCTCTGTAGAAAAAGAAGAAGAAAAAAACGGTGGAGAGAAAAAGAGAGAGAGAGAGAGAGAGGTTGAGAAAACACCATTATAAACAGTGAAGTGGAAGATGTGCACCATCATCACTACTCTGTCTTTATACAGGAGAAAAAAAAACAAACAAACACATATATACAGAATAAACAACTCGTTTATTTGGACAGCCTTTGTCCCTTTGACTACAAACATACTAATTCGTTTTAGATAATCAACCATTTTTTTTTCTCTTTTTTAAATCTTTTTCTGCATTGTAACTCAAGCGTCACAAATGTCATATACTGGTGAGCAAAATATGCTATTGTCTGACTTCAGGGAAAAACAAAAAAAAAACAAAAACAATACAAGTAATGGCACGGATAAGACAAATGTCTTCTAAAGTGGCAAAAGGCAAAATGGAAGAACCGGAGTGAGAGAGAGAGATAGAGAAGGTCCAGGTCCGTCATGGCACGGCGTTGGACGCTCAGCGATGCACCTGAACCCCATCGTTTCCACTCAACACTCAGAACCAGGCCACGTTCACACACGGATCATCAGAACGACAAGCCTTCAGAAAGCCACTGTAATAAACCACGTCTTCTACAATAAGGCACTGCTCGCGTCTCCCTCGCCTGGACACGGCCGTACAAACAACAATCATTATTTCTCTTCCATTCAATCAAGTCAACAAAACTCAAGAAGGAAATACGGCGACGGAGTCCCGGAAACCGAGTGCGTTTAGCACGTCTACAACGGGATCGCGTGCATGAACTATACTGTCGAGGTTCACACCAATTAAGTGTATTTACACACTCGTTTTACTCCATCTGTTATCATGAGCGAGCGACACCCGCTCTCAAATTCTCTCCCCACACGGCAAGTTTTACGCAGGGAGGATGATTCCGATTATTATAAAGAAAAAACACTCGGCACAGTGTTTATCATCGCCATCGCCGACCCGAAACGCTTCATTAAACACCCAAACAATCAGCGTCCGACAAACAAGTGCTGCACTGAAACGCAACAAATAAAGGACGGATTTTCTCGCCCGCGTGTTTTAATCTCGTTTTATATTATACGCTTTATAAAGGCGTCAGTTCCGGAACGGAAAACTAAAATAATGATGGACGATACTCAGTGAGTGGACCATTCATTAAATACATCTGTTTAGTATTTATGCAGTTATTTATTAGATCAATTAAATTATACACAAAAAAGAACAATGGAAAAGATGCTGGAACGTTTAAATATCGTGACTCAAACTAGGCTTTTTTAAATTTTATTCATTATTTATTTTACATAGAAATGGTCACTTTTAGCTAAATAGGAAAAACTGAACACGCGATCATGTGACGGAGGAGAGGAAAGACTAAACGGCGACATCAAAAGACAATTGGCGTGAACGACGAACAACAAACAAAGGCACTAAACAGAAGACGAGAGGAAACGCCAAGTCCATAATCAACATGGGGAAGTGTGAAGAAACGGCCCTGATTAACACAATTCTTCTGGTACATTAACACATCTCAGCCACCCGCCTTCTGTATATAGAGCGGTGTGTGTGTGTGTGTGTGTGTGTGTGTGTGTGTGTGTGTGTGAGCCAAGTCCTCCCTGTCTAGCACTGATCCTACAGCTCACTCCATTTAATGCCTGAGGAGAGGGCCGTTCAAGCGTTGCCATGGTAACCACGCCAGATGGTAGACTGGTGATGAACTCATTTCAGTTTGAACGACGATATTAATGAAAGTTCACCGTTACGTTTTTTTCCTCTCAACCTTCCTTTAAAACAAAACAAACAAAAACAAAAAACAACACACAGACTGTGATGTACAGATTGTGTACAGCTCTGCTTCTCTGTAAATAATCTCACTTATTAACATGGATCTTAAATCAGTGACCGTGGAGCAAAAAAAAAATAATAAAGTTGCCATATTTGAAAACCCTTATTTACAAGAATTGGGCGCTTTTTCAGGTTCACCTACCGTACAAAGTAAATCTGACCATTCTCGCTTCATCAACGCACTAATTACTAAATATTCCTTCACAAAAGTCCCTAAAATCCTATTTGCTTAGCGCTATAGTGTCTCTCTTTATCCGCTAAAGCACCTAAACCCCTAAATAAAGACGCCCTACAAAACTCCGTCATGCGAAACGGACTAAAGGATGATTATTAGTTGTCTGGTAAGTGAACTTGCGTAAATGCCCAATAGGTGCAGAGAAAAGGGAGGCAGTTCCTAATAAACAGGCAACTCGGGGTGCACTTTTGTTTGTTTGTTTTTGCTACCCATACATCCTTTACAACAACCAAAAAGTGACCGGTCACTCAGAAACAGTAGAAGCAGTGAAAAAGGTGCAAGAGGTGCTTTTCTATTTAGCTTTTTTTCTTCCTTCAGTACATATTTTATTTCTACATCATATCCTTTTGCGAGAGTGACGTCATTGGGATTGAAAAGCAGTCTCTTTCTGCAGCGCCGTCTGGTTTAGACGTACCACTCCCGGCGCGAGATCATCGAGCCGTCTGTGTGCGACACGTAGTCGCTGTCGTAGCAGTCCTCCGGCAGGAAGGGGGAGCCGTTGCCCATCACCTGCGGGCCGGGGTATCTGCGCGACTCGGGCTGGAGTGAACTCCTGTGCTTGTGCGGCATGCTGAGGAAGCCCTGGTGGTTGGGTTGGTGGTTGGGTTGGTGGTTGGGTTGGGGGTTCGGGTGCTGGGTAGGTGGGTAGCTCTGCTGCTGATTGTGATGGTTCTGAAGGGCTTGCTGGGTGGTGTTGGCCTCGCGCACAGCTCGACTGCGGCCGTTCGGGGACCTCTCCCGCTCGAAGCCCCCCCACTCCTCGCGGTCTTTGTCGGGGAGGATGGCGCCGTTGACGTCGTGGCTGGATTTGAGCTTGGTGTCGGGACTGGCCCGGTCCGCCTCGTTGGCGTAGATGTGAAGTTCGTGAGTCGGCGGCGGCGGCGGCGGAGCTTTCTGCATGTCTGAAGGCCCCAGGTACTGCTTGGTGTAGTAGTCTCCGCGGAAGGTGCGTCGCCGCCGCTGGTAGTAAACTCCCCCGAGCACCAGCAGCAGCAACAGGAAAAGCGCCCCGCCTACCGCACCGCCTACAATGGTGCCCAGGTTGCCTTCTTGCAGCGGCGCCAGGGTCGGTGAGGTGAAGAGAGCCCGCTGCTTATTACCAGGCGCTGTGACAGAGATGTCGGCGTTAGGAAGGAGCACATGGGTGGTGGAAGGCATAGTGGTGGTGGTGGAAGGAGGATCTAATGAAAGAAGGAGGGAGGGAGGGAGGGGAGGGGGGGGGGGGGTAAGGGGGGGGGGGTAGGAGGAGTCAGGAGATCAGGGAGGAATGAACGGAGGAGGCATGGACAGATAAAGAAAAGGAGAATGTCAATGCCAACTACATCCAGATATTATTAACATTTATCACATGAAATTCTGTCCAAGCTACCTAGTGACATGACATGTTATAGACATGAAGCTACATGTGCTTCTACAGCCGTGGATTCAGCAGTTCGGAAAGCGAACTAAACAGGAAACTGCTGTCCAGGGCGGTAGACTTTATATAAAATAAACAAAAATAAACAAAAACATGAGAGGTGGGAGGTGGGGGGGGGGGGGGGGGGGGGCAATCCAGAGAGGCCATGTGTTACTGTTGGTATTATTCATATTCCAGTGATGTCAAGAAAAAAAAAAAAAAAAAAAAAGCACGAAGGCCTAAATATATGAAGTAAATAATTGCTTACTAATAATTATTTGCTAGAATATCATATTTTTCAAAGGACTATGGCAGAATTATTCTATAATTATTATATATAAGATTATAGAATAAATCGGAACTTTTCAAATTCTGATGGACGCAACTTTTGTATCGAAAGTTTATTGTGAAAATGTAAATGCCCGTAGTATGTCATTATGTTGTTTATGTTCACCGTGCAGTACATGTCCCATTATGTGGGACATCCAATCAATAAAGTAAAAAAATGTAAAAACCTTTCATGGAGCTGGCTTTGGGACATAATATTATTGTATACACAAACAGTTACGGGCCTTTTTCTTCAGTAAACAATAATAGAATATAATAATCTTTAGCATTTAGCCATATATGATATCAACTAAACAAATAATAGGTTATTTACCACACTCGTTAGAGCTTGTCCAATTACTTTGATTTGTCAAAGACTTAGGTCCTCCTTTTAAAAGTAGGACGTTGGGCTGGAGCGATATATCGAATATTACCGATGACGATAAATATCGTCAATGAAAAGCGAATATTTTACATTCAAGCAAACTGTCCAAAATGAACACACCGTCCCTCCGACATCATGTCCCCTTACGTACTGGCGTAAATTGTACCGACGCACGATTTCAAGTTTAGATTCTGTAACGTTGTCTAAAGAAATAGAATCGCTGATTTATCATCTCGATATCGGCAGGGAAAAAAAAAGAGGAACAGTTCCGAAAAGTAACCAAGAACACAAGACCTCTGTGGACGGCAGGAGTTTGATGAGAAAGGGTTCATGAGGTTGCACATACTAGCATCTCTCGCTAACCCCCACACGTTACACTCGGCCTAGTTTTGAGCCTCGTGTGGAGCGAAGCCGAGGGAGGAAGTACGCATGAGGGAGGAGGTGATGGGGAGAAAACAGGGTGAGAAGGTGGAGTGAGCTAGAAAATCAGAGGTTACAGCACAAATCATTGCACCACAGTGAACAAGTCAAAGGTTATCCAGGAAATTAGCTAGACATGTGCAGAACACCGTGGCCGTGCGGAGAGCGGTCATGCAATACGCCAAGCTGCTGGGAGACGCCGTTCATCACGTCGCAAAATATCCCGTCCCTTTAACGGCCTGCTTTCAGTGGTATGTACTGTAATGTGTGCATGCAAATCCGCACCAGGAAGGTGGAAGTCTTCCACCGCGAGGATACAGTCGGATGTACTAGACCTGGCCTGGCTGACCCGTGGCTCCCAAGCCTCATGCGGCTCTTTCACTAGCGGCTCTTTAGGAGCTTTCACATAACGTGCGTCAATGGGAATGGGAAGATGTTCATGTGTACCCGTGTGTATGATGTGGATCTTTGCAGTAACACAGAAAAAAAGGTCCTCCTACTAGTTGGCCTCACCTGTACTAAACCCTGATGTATAACGCACCACAACGCATGCCTTCCTTTACACACTATTGCGATGCGCGTGTACAAAAATGTAACAAATACAGCACACACACACACACACACACACACACACGTGATATTGCTTAGCTGTTCTGGAAGCCCGGCTCGAGCGCTAAGCATGAAATAAATCCCATTAAAATGCAGATGATCTACGGTTAAAAATCACAAGGGCGCACAATGTGGTGTATGGGATTCGATCTGCGCCTGTGAACTTGGAGAACAATTTGTCCTGATCAATACACAGTAGAGCCCTCTCGCCTCAGCATGTCCTCGGGAGGAGGGAGGGACAAGCGGTGAGGAAGGGACAAGCTGCTGAAGGTCACAATGCATCTCTCTCTCTCACTCACACACACACACACATTATCACTCTCCCTCTCACACACTTTCACACACATTCTCCCACACCCACACACACTGGCTCAAATAATGCTCATGGGAGCTTTAAGCAAGACTGACAATCGGGGGAGTGTAAGACGGAGTGTTCCTGTCTGTGTCTATCGGATGAAAGACGTTCGACCCGACAAGAAGGAGGAGAAATGAGTCACAAAATCCACAACACGTTCCATTTCTCCCCGTATCCTCCATCTGGAGCTAGTGTTTTAATGGAGTCGTGATATTAGCACGAGGCGAGTTTATCCCTTTTACAAATCATCTCTACTGGTACTCTTCATCCTGCCTGATGGAAATGAGGTATTCTGTATACAAACAACACCTAACATGAGCTGATGTTGAAGGTCGAGCAGAGTCACGTGACGTTACGCGAATGGCGCCCTCTCTGGTGAGACACGATGACTGACAATGATAATAACATTCATTTCTTCTGTTTATTTTAGGGCTGTCAAAGTAAACATGTTATTCACTTTAAAGCCACTAATTGTATTATATTTGATTAACGCATTACTATGTGAGTGATCTGCTTCTTCACTCTGCAGTGTGTTGGTGAATGAACGAAACCAAAACAACAAAGAAGAAATGAATAAATAAACGTTCAGTGCATCCACTCACACTTTATACATTTCCCAGAATTACACCTACTAGCTGCGCATTCACAACAGGTACGATCTCCTCACTATATTAGTGTATATTACCGTATGGAACCTTACGCAAGCGCATCGCATTCCCAAATCCGTATTACGCAATAAAGCGCATTTTTACTGAACGCAATAAAGCGCTTCCGTATAACCTAAACACCGTATAACCAATAAAGCGCTTCCGTATGGAAAAGCAACCGGAACACAATATAACACCGTATCACCAGTATATGGAAAAAAGCAACAAAACCAGGAACTATAATTCTTAAAGGAGCCACGTATAATTTACAAACAAACACTATTAAAAAAACATTAACAAATTAACATTAATATTGAAATAATAAATTAAAAATTAAATAGATAAAAAAATAAATCATAAAAGGACAGTTGAGAGAAATATAAAATATATATATATATAATATATCTATAGATATAGAGAAATAATATACATATATAGTTTAGTTACAGTGTTATAGAAGCATGAAAAGTATAAATTTATGGTACATTAATGTTAATTTTTCTATAAAAAACTATAACATATGAACGTTGTTTGAACGTAGAAGTCGTCTACTTGAGCAAAGCACTGAATTTGTTATACTTCAAAATACAACACTAATGTAGAAAAAGCCTACTTGGGTGTCGGAGGCCATTATACAATGCACCGATGCGTAGTTGTGTCGTATCAAAATACCACATATAAACATGTTTTGATGTACAAAAAGCCACCTTGGGTGTCTTATGGTGGAAAAATGCAACATATGGACTCTTTATGAGTGGATATTGCGTCATCACTCATATGGCGAGCCCAGATCTCTCCCACCACTCATTTGGGATGTTTTTCATGATCCCCCCCTAATGACAAACTCACTGATTAGCCCTGGAATACTCTCCGTGACGTTCCTTCATACAATAATCACTATATAGCCAAGAGCTTCCAGACACCTGATGGTCACACACCCATATGTGCATCCAGACAATCCGTTCCAGATACACTCACCCTTCTGCTGTTATAATGGCCTCTGCACTTCTGGGAAGGCTTTTGGGCTGATTTTGGAGACGGAGTCTGGCAGGGGTGTGGGGGTTGTGCTCATTCAGTCAAAAGAGCATTAGTAAGGTCAGCTCCAATACTTCCCAAAGGTGTTCAGTGGGATTGAGGTCAGGGCTCTTATGCAGGTCACCCGAGTTGTTCCACTCGAGTCTTGGCAGACGCCTTCATGGGGCTCGCGTCGGGACATAATATTACTGTATGCAGAAACGGCTACGGGCCTCTTTGTTCAGGTAAAGAATAATTATAATTATACAGCATATAAAGACTATATTTAATTGGGTCCTTTCTATATTATATCGACTAAGTAAACAATAGGTTATTTACCACAATTGTTATGTCTTATCCTATTAATTTGATTTGTCAAAGCCTATTAATTATCCTATTAATTTCATTTGTCATGTGCGTTTGCGAGGGGCACGGTGGCTTAGTGGTTAGCACGTTCGCCTCACACCACCAGGATCCGGGTTCGATTCCCGTCTCGGGAATGTGTGTGTGGAGTTTGCATGTTCTCCCCGTGCCTCAGGGGGTTTTTCCCCGGGTTCTCCGGTTTTCCCCCGGTCCAAAAACATGCACGGTAGGTTGATTGGCACCTTGGAAAATTGTCCCTAGTGTATGAATGTGTGTGTGAGTGTGTGAGTGTGTGTGTGTGTATCCTGCGATGGGTTGGCATTCCATCCAGGGTGTATCCTACTTTAATGCCCATAGACGCCTGAGATAGGAAGTGACCCGAGGAAGATCGGATAAAGCGGTAGAAGATGAATGAATGAATGAATGTGCGTTTGCACCTTAAACCCCGGAGCTACACCCCCGCCTTTAAAGTAGGACGTAGAGCTGTTGCGATATATCAAATATTACCGATCACATTGCGGCCATTTTAGACAACGATGTAAAATGTGAAAATATTGTGAATATCGAATACGACCACAACATATTCCATTCCCTTACGTATAAACGAGCAAGAGACGAGAGGTGAGGGACGGTCATGCTGGAGAGGACGATAAATGACTTCCTTTATTCCATGTGCACTTTATTCGATGGTCTTTGATCCAAATTAGAAAATTTGCTTCTGTTGCCGCCAACAAAGCTTTTTTTTTTTGTTTTAAAGCAAATATTGGAATATCAGGTTTATGCAATCTGAAATGTTGCTTAATTGAAAGAATAAACTGTTGACAAAAGCGCTGGGTAAATACAATATTGAAATGTGTGATGGTTATACTGGTAAAATAGGCAGCGATGGTAATGCTTAAACAAAGTGAGATTACGTTTAATGTTTCTTATGTTCTATTGTAAATCAAATACGGGTTCCATTATAAAATATTGCCTTCTGTTATTATTTACAGTTTACACTGTATCCCAAAGAATTGGGACCATAAATCCAGTTCCTAACAACCTGTTGTGGACGCTGGGAGCAGCCATGATACGGCGCCCCCTGGAGCACACAAGGTTAAGGGCCTTACTCAAGGACCCAAGGGTGGCCCCCAAGGCAATGCCGGGGCTCGAACCTCTGACCTTCCGATTAGCGCCTTAGATCACTGAGCTACCCCCCCCCCCATTACCTGCCATTAATCTAACAAGAGATCCGACAACTTTAAACCACTTTATTTACTGCATCACATCTCGTTCACATTACGATCCACGCTGAGGCAACTGGAGCAGTTCAAGTCTGTGTACATAAATATTAAATAGGAAATAAAACACAATAAAGCACTGATTAGAAATGATGCTAATTATTTTACTATTCATAACTTTACAGCGATAATTATTTTACTATTCATTACTTTACAGCGATAATTATTTTACTATTCATTACTTTACAGCGATAATTATTTTACTATTCATAACTTTACAGCGATAATTATTTTACTATTCATTACTTTACAGCGATAATTATTTTACTATTCATTACTTTACAGCGATAATTATTTTACTATTCATTACTTTACAGCGATAATTATTTTACTATTCATTACTTTACAGCGATAATTATTTTACATTCACTTTACAGCGATAATTATTTTACTATTCATAACTTTACAGCGATAATTATTTTACTAGTCATAACTTTACAGAGGAGGGCACGGTGGTTTAGTGGTTAGCACGTTTGCCTCACACCGCCAGGATCCGGGTTCGATTCCCGTCTCGGGAATGTGTGTGTCGAGTTTGCATGTTCTCCCCGTGCCTCAGGGGGTTTTTCCCCGGGTTCTCCGGTTTCCTCCTCCACCCGGTCCAAAAACATGCACGGTAGGTTGATTGGCACCTTGGAAAATTGTCCCTAGTGTATGAATGTGTGTGTGTGTGTGTGTGTGTGTTGTGTCCTGCGATGGGTTGGCATTCCATCCAGGGTGTATCCTGCCTTAATGCCCATGTATC
>JACRUU010000024.1:14647575-14652575 GCA_030449085.1 Kryptopterus vitreolus
CTTACTAAACAATTGTGAATATTAATCTAAATTCAGATCAATGTGTGTGTGTTTGTGTGCATATTTGTGTGTTTTTGTGTGTGTGTGTGTGTGTTTTTGTGTGTTTGTGCGTGTGATGAGTGTATAATGAGAGTGTGATGAATGTGTGATGAGTATATGATGAATGCATGATGAGCATGTAATGAGTGTATGATGAGCGTGTGATGAATGTGTGATGAGTGTATGATGAGTGTATGATGAGTGTATGATGAGTGTATGATGATGTGTGATGAGTGTGATGATGATGAATGTGAGTGGATATATGTGATGAGTGAGCGTGTGATGAGTGTGTGATGAGTGTATGAAGAGCGTGTGATGAGTGTATGATGAGTGTGTGATGAGGTGTGATGAGTGTGATATGCTAGTGTTGATGAGTGTATATGATGAATGATGATGAATGTGTGATGAGTGTGTGAAGAGCGTGTTATGAGTGTATGATGAGTGTATGATGAATGTATGATGAATGTATGATGAGTGTATGATGAGTGTGTGATGAGTGTGATGATGAGTGTGTGATGGGTGTGTGATGAGTGTATGATGAGTGTGTGATGAATGTATGATGAGTATATAATGAGCGTGTGATGAGTGTGTGATGAGTGTATGATGAGTGTATGATGAGTGTATGATGAGCGTGTGATGAGCGTGTGATGAGTGTGTGATGATGAGCGTATGATTAGTGTGTGATGAGTGTATGATGAGTGTATGATGAATGTATGATGAGTGCTTTGGGTCGATAAATGAGCGTGTGATGTGATGAGTGTGTGATGAGTGTATGATGAATGTATGATGAGCGTGTGATTAGTGTATGATGAGTGTATAATGAATGTATGATGAGTGGGTTTGGATGTGTGCAAGAAACAATTAGGGGGCCAACTGATTTTCTTTTGTATGATGAGTGAATGATGAGTGTATGATGAGTTGTTGAGTGTATGAAGTTTGATTTTGAGAGCGGATGAGTTGTGATGAGTGTATATGAGCGTATGATAGTTGTGATTGAAATGATGAGTGTGTGATGATGCAATGATGAATGTATTATGATGAATGTATGATGAGCGTGTGATGAGTGTATGATGAGTGAATGATGTAGTGTGATGATGATGATGAGTGTATGATGAGTTGATGATGAGTGTGTGATGAGTGATGATGAGCGTATGATGAGTGATGAGAGTGTGTGATGATGTGTATGATGAGTGTGTGATGATGAGTGATGTGTGATGATGTAGCATGATGTAGGATGATGTGTATGATGAGTGTATGATGAGTGATGTATGATGAGAGTGTGATGAGTGTGATGAGTGATGATGATGAGTGTATGAAGTGTGATGAGTGTATGATGAGCGTGTGATGATGTATGATGTGTATGATGAGTGTATGATGATGATGAGCGTGTGATGAATGTGATGAGTGTGATGATGAATGTGATGTATGAGTGTATGATGAAGTGTGATGATGTGTGAAATGATGAGTGTATGATGAGTGTGTGATGAGTGTGTGATGAGTGTGATGATGAGTGTGATGATGATGTGTGTGATGATGAGTGTATGATGAGTGTATGATGTGATTGTGTGATGAGTGTATGATGATGTGTATGATTATGTGATGAGTGTGATGAGTGTGTGATGAGTGTGTGAAGAGCGTGTTATGAGTGTGTGATGAGTGTATGATGAGCGTATGATGATGATGTGTGTGAGTGATGATGAGTGTATGATGAATGATGTGATGATGTGTATAATGAGCGTGTGATGAGCGTGTGATGAGTGTATGAGTGTATGTGATGAGTGTGTGATGGTGTATGAGTGTATGATGAGTGAATCGTGTGATGAGTGTGATGATGAATGTGTGATGATGATGAGTGTGTGAAGAGCGTGTGACGAGTGATGATGTATGATGATTTATTAGTATGAGTGTATGAGTGTGTGAAGAGTGTGTGATGAGTGTATGATGAGTGTATGATGTATGATGTATGATGAGTGTAGTGTGATGAGTGTGTGATGAGTGTATGATGATGATGATGTGATGAGTGCATGAAGATGCATGATGTGTGATGAGTGTGTGATGCGTGATTATGATGAGCGTAGATGAGTGAGTGTATGAGTATGATGGAGTGTATGTGAGTGTATGATGAGTGTGATGATGAGTGTGAATGTGTGTATGATGAGTGTTGGGAGAGCATGTGATGAATGTGTGATGAGTGATGAGGGTGTTGAGGATGAGCATGATGTGGTGATGAGTGTGATGATGTGTATGATGAGTGTATGATTGATGAGTGCATGAGAGTGTGATGAGTGAATGAAGAGTGCATGATGAGTGTGTGATGAGTGTGTGAAGAGTGTATGATGAGTGTATGATGAGTGTGTGATGAGTGTATGATGAGTGTGTGATGAGTGTATGATGATGTATGATGAGTGGATGATGTGTGTGTGATGTTGATGATGATGTGTGTGATGAGTGTGATGATGAGTGTGATGGTGTGATGAGTGTGCATGATGAGTGTTATGAGTGTGTGATGAGTGTGAGTGTATGATGAGTGCATGAGAGTGTGATGATGGATGAGTGTGTGATGAAGAGAGTGTGATGAGTGTGTGATTGATGAATGTGATGTGTTGTGATAAGATGATGGGATGATGTGTGTGTGATGAGTGTATGATGAGTGTGTGAAGAGTGTGTGATGAGTGTATGATGAGTGATGATGTGTGTGATGAGTGTATGATGAGTGCGTGATGAGTGTGTGATGAGTGTGATGATGATGTGATGAGTGTGTGAAGTGTGAAGAGTGTGAGAGTGTTGAGTGTGATGTATGAGAGGTGTGATGATGTGTGAGTGTATGCTGATGCGTGTGTGAGTGTGTGATGGAGTGTGTGTATGAGTGATGTGTGTGATGAGTGTAGATTGAGTGCATGATGAGTGTGAAGAGTGTGATGATGAGTGTGATGAGTGATGAGTGTGTGAGTGTATGATGAGTGTGTGAAGAGCGTGTGATGAGTGTGTACAGTGTTGTGCTGTATGTGGTGTGATTGTGAAAGTGTGAGCGTACACTCCTCCACACAACCCTGATCCTGCGCTTCTTATAGTTCTCCTCCATCACCATCCTCCACACATCCAGCAACACCAACGGCTCTGATAATCACCACACACACACACACATCACCATCTTTATCATTTTTCAACATGTGTGTGTGTGTGGTGTGTGCATGATGAGTGCGTGAGGAGTGTGTAATGAAGTGTAGTGTGGTATGATGTGTGATGGTGTGTGATGAGTGTATGATGAGTGTATGATGAGTGTGTGAAGAGCGTGTGATGAGTGTATGATGAGTGTGTGAGAGCGTGTGATGAGTGTGTGATGAGTGTGTGATGATGTGTGATGAGTGTATGATGAGTGCATGATGAGTGCGTGATGAGTGTGTGATGAGTGTATGTGAGTGATGATGTATGTGATGATGATGTATGATGAGTGTATGATGAGTGTATGATGAGTGTGATGATGCATGATGAGTGCGTGATGAGTGTATGATGAGTGTATGATGAGTGTAATGATGAGTGTGTGGAAGAGTGTGTGATGATTGTATGATATGTGCGTGATGAGTGTTTGTGATGAGTGTGTGAAGAGCGTGTTATGATGTGTGTGATGAGTGTGTGATGATGAGAGTGTGTGATGAGTGTATGATGAGCGTGATGAGTGTATGATGAGTGTATGATGAGTGTATGATGAGTGTATGTGAAGAGTGTGTGTGTGATGTGTATGATGAGTGTGTGATGAGTGTATGATGAATGTGTGATGATGATGATGTATGATGAGTGTGTTATGAGTGATGATGACGTGTGATGAGTGTATGATGAGTGCATGATGATGTGTATGCGTGATGATGAGTGTGTGAGTGATGAGTGTGTGGAGTGTGTATGTGTGAGAGTGTGTGATGAGAGCGTGTGATGAGTGTGTGACAGTGTTGTGCTGTATGTGTGTGTGATTGTGAAAGTGTGAGCGTACACTCCTCCACACAACCCTGATCCTGCGCTTCTTATAGTTCTCCTCCATCACCATCCTCCACACATCCAGCAACACCAACGGCTCTGATAATCACCACACACACACACACACATAACCATCTTTATCATTTTTTCACAATGTGTGTGTGTGTGTGTGTGTGTGTGTGTGTGCGATGCACCTGTGCTAAAGGTGTATTTTGTGCTCCATGAGCTCCAGCTGTTGTGCTTCACCGCACAGCGACCCCTGGTGGAGTACTGAGAGCTCGGCTGCAGATGCTGCACATTCACACTGAGATTCCTCACACACTCCACACCTACACACTGCAGTTCCTGTAACACACACACACACACACACACACACACACACACACACACACACACACTGAGATTCCTCACACACTCCACACCCACACACTGCAGTTCCTGTAACACACACACACACACACACTGAGATTCCTCACACACTCCACACCCACACACTGAGATTCAGCAGCATTCCTGTAACACACACACACACACACACACACACACCCACACACACACACACTGAGATTCCTCACACACTCCACACCCACACACTGCAGCTCCTGTAACACACCACACACACACACACACTGACACACACCACTGATTCCTCACACACTCCACACCCACACACTGCAGTTCCTGTAATGCACACACACACACACACACACACACACTGAGATTCCTCACACACCACCACACCCACACACTGCAGTTCCACACAACCTGCAAAACCCACACACTGAGTTCCTGTAACACACACACACACACACACACACACACACAACACACACACCAAACGTTCACACTCACACCACACACACACACACACACACACACACACACACCACACACACACACACACACACACACACACACACACACACACACACGTACACACACACATGTACACACAACACACACACACCACATACACTTACACACAACACACA
>JACRUU010000024.1:14662575-14682575 GCA_030449085.1 Kryptopterus vitreolus
GGTTTGTGAGGTTTGTGTTGTGGTTTGTGAGGTTTGTGTTGTGGTTTGTGAGGTTTGTGAGGTTTGTGTTGTGGTTTGTGTGGTTTGTGTTGTGGTTTGTGAGGTTTCTCCTGAGGTTGTGTTGTTTTGATGATCCATCCATCTGACCTCTAAAGTCCATGAGTTGTTCACACACACTTGTACAGTGAGAAGTGAAGACTCGCTGCTGCCTGTCAGCAAATAAAGAAGCACTTTATATCATGAATATTCATTACAAACAAGTAAATACAGTAAAATATAAAGTTCTGACCTGAAATCAGCTCCTTAATGCCGGTGGTTTCTACAGAGACCAGGATCAGAAGACTCACTGACCACAGCACCAACATCTTCCCAGTACACACACACACACGCACACACACACGCACACACGCACACGCACGCACAACGCACGCACACGCACACACACACACACGCACACACGCACACACACACACGCACACACACACACAAACGTACACGCACACACACACACCACGCACACACACACGCACACGGACGCGCACGCGCACGCACACGCACACACGTGCACACACACACACGCACACACACACACGCACACACACACACACACACACACACACACGCACACACACACACGCACACACACACACACACGCACACACACACGTACACGCACACACACACACACACACACACACACACACACGCACACGCATACACACACGCACACACACACACACACACTGTACTGTATATTTATTCTTTCCTACGTATATCACAGCACTGAGATTATGACGTCACTCTGGTGTAAGAGATAGCGCCACCTACTTATAAACCCTTCCCACTCGCTCACTGTACATTATTTACTTTAGTGGTCATTAAACTCCACTTTTATTTACATTTATATTATATATATATATATATATATATATATATATATATATATATAGATACACCACAACACATTTTCTCAGTAATGATGATTTCATCTTCTGTCTGTAGGAAATGTCCGTTATGTAACAGGATACATTCTATAACAGGAACTGATAGAATAGGGATTTGGCCCCCTCTGGTGGAATTGTGTTATTACAGCTGCTGCACTGTGTACAACAGTGTACTGTTACTGTACAAATACATGATTATTATTATTACTATTAAGGGTTACAGTGTTACATAAAGTAATAAAGTGTTACAGTAATATATAAAGTAATAAAAAAGTGTTACAGTAATATATAAAATGATAGTGTTACAGTAATATATAAAGTAATAATAAAGTGTTACAGTAATATATAAAGTAATAATAAAGTGTTACAGTAATATATAAATTAATAATAAAGTGTTACAGTAATATATAAAGTAATAATAAAGTGTTACAGTAATATATAAAATGATAATATATAAAGTGTTACAGTAATATATAAAGTAATAATAAAGTGTTACAGTAATATATAAATTAATAATAAAGTGTTACAATAATATAAACTTAAATAATTGTTAAGTAATATATAAAGTAATAATAAAGTGTTACAGTAATATATAAACTGTAATATATAAGGTAGTAATAAAGTGTTACAGTAATATAAAGTAAAGTAATATATAAGGTAGTAATAAAGTTACAGTACTATATAAAGTAGTAACTGTAATATATAAGGTAGTAATAAAGTGTTACAGTAATAAAGTATAACTGTAATATATAAGTAGTATAAAGTGTTAAGAACTATATAAAGTGTTACAAACTATAAAAGTAATATACTAAAGTAATATATAAGGTAGTAATAAAGTGTTACAGAACTAATAAAGTATATACTGTAATATATAAGTAGTAATAAAGTGTTACAGTACTATATAAAGTAGTATACTGTAATATATAAGGTAGTAATAAAGTGTTACAGTACTATATAAAGTAGTATACTGTAATATATAAGGTAGTAATAAAGTACAGTAATAAATACTGTAATATATAAGTAGTATAAAGTGTTACAGTACTATATAAAGTAGTATACTGTAATATATAAGGTAGTAATAAAGTGTTACAGTACTATATAAAGTAGTATACTGTAATATATAAGGTAGTAATAAAGTGTTACAGTACTATATAAAGTAGTATACTGTAATATATAAGGTAGTAATAAAGTGTTACAGTACTATATAAAGTAGTATACTGTAATATATAAGGTAGTAATAAAGTGTTACAGTACTATATAAAGTAGTATACTGTAATATATAATGTAATAAAGTGTTCTATATATAAAGTAATATATAATATATACTGTATATAAATGCTCCTGTGATCTGTACTTGAGTGCTTTTTCTCCCTCCATGTGGAAGGAAATAAACTGTGCAGTTGTTATTGTAAAGCCACGCGCCCCCCGCCCCCGCACTAACGGAAACGCCCCGCCCCTCGCCCCTCCCCCTTCTCTCTCCTCACACTGTTTTCCCCGGTTCCCAGTCCGTTCATTTTGGAATGAAGGAGTCGACTCCGATTCCGAGACTTCTCCTTGAGAGTCGAATCTGAATCAAATCAGTCAAGTTTGAATATGACTTGTATTTGCGACTTATTATTGTAAATAATCATATTAATATTAGTTTGTGTTCTGAAATAAAATACTAACACACACTGCTACAGTACAGAGATGATAGATTTGGTGAAGGATAAACTCCATGAGCTGATATGAGGAATCATTTCACTGAACATTTATTATAGTTCATGTTTTAATTTAATATCATTTTCATTGGAACACTGCAGTACAGTGGAATGCATGTGTCAGTCAGATTTACACTGTATTTACATGGAAAAGAAACAAATTAAATAAAAATAGACTTAATCTTTAAAATGTTATAAATCCATTAATGTATATAATCCATTATTATTATAAATATTATAAATATTTTGTGTCTTATTTATGAGTAATATTGTGCTATAAATCACTATTAAACTTTATGAAATGAAGTATTATTGCACATATTGCTTGACAGAAGTGAAATGTTAATACTCATAGTTTGAATATGTTTATTTCCTTTAAATACAGGACTATTTATCAGATTATATTAGACTGTTTATTATTAATCCCAGTCCAGATTCAGTCCTGAAACTGGTACACTCAGGACAGGAACGCGGCTGAATCGGTTCTCGGTGTGCATGACTCGGTTCAGGGAGTCGGCTCCTGTGTGGATCAGTATGGATCAGTTTGGATAAGACGCCGAGCTCCTCCTCAATAACGCGTAATAACGTGTTATAATGCAGCTGTGCGGCTCCAGCTGTGTGTCCTGACTATCCGGGAGTCGGTGGGTTCCTGAATAACGGGGACAGGAGGAAACCGTGTGTGTGTGTGTGTGTGTGTGTGTGTGTGTGTGTGTGTGTGTGTGGTGTGGTGGAGGTGAGTGTACAGAGGGTCCATGTCCGAGGCTAACGGTTAGCATTGTGCTAAATACCTCAGTACTGCGGCACGCGCACGACTCCAGGCCTCATTTACATATCAGTGTTTTTATTAATATTATAATATATAATAATGATTTATTTACATACTCGTGTATTGTATTAATATATAGTAATGATTTTTATCCATATCAGTGTATTTATTTATATTTTATCATTTATTTACATATCATTACAATATATTAATACAATATATTCTTATTTACTGTCAGAACTTTTATTAATAAACACTAACATCAGATAATAATGTGTACAATTTGTTTACAACAAATAAATAAAACTGTGCTATAATAATGCTTTTATATACAGAAATAAATCTTACATTTTATTAATCATTTTGTTAATATTAGTGATAGTGTACACTATTGTTGTTGTTGTTGTTGTTGTTGCTGTGGATGTGTTGAAGATGATGGTGTGTGTAAGTGTGTGTGTGTGTGTGTGTGTGTGTGTGTGTGTGTGTGTGTGTGTGGTGTGTGAAGATTCACAGCTGTATCTTCAGAATAGACAGGTGTGAGAGAGAGAGAGAGATATGTGATTGTGGTTTGAGAAAGAGAGAGAGAAAGACATGGAATGAGAGTGATGTGAGAGAAGAGAGAGAGACTGTGATGTGAGAGAGAGAGAGAGACGTGACTGTGATGTGAGAGAGAGAGAGAGAGAGACGTGACTGTGATGTGAGACCGAGAGAGAGAGAAAGACGTGACTGTGATGTGAGACAGAGAGAGAGAGAAAGACGTGACTGTGATGTGAGAGAGAGAGAGACGTGACTGAGAGAGAGAGAGACTGTGACTGTGATGTGAGAGAGAGAGAGAGAGACGTGACTGTGATGAGACAGAGAGAGGGAGTGAGAGAACGTGACTGAGTGAGAGAGAGAGAGAAGACTGTGACTGTGATGTGAGAAGAGACGTGACTGTGATGTGAGAGAGAGATATGAGACGTGACTGTGATGTTAGAGAGAGAGAGAGAGACTGTGACTGTGATGTGATGTGAGACAGAGAGAGAGAGAGAGAGAGAGACGTTACTGTGAGGTGAGACAGAGAGAGTGACTGTGATGTGAGACAGAGAGAGAGAGATGTGACTGTGATGTGAGACAGAGAGAGAGTGACTGTGATGTGAGACAGAGAGAGAGAGAGATGTGACGTGATGTGAGACTGTGATGTGAGACAGAGAGAGAGAACGTGACTGTGATGTGAGACAGAGAGAGAGACGTGACTGTGGTGTGAGACAGAGAGAGAGACGTGACTGGTATGAGGCAGAGAGAGATGCCATTGTGATGTGAGACAGAGAGAAAGAAAGAGATGTGACTGTGGTGTGAGACAGAGAGAGAGAGAGAGACGTGACAGTGGAGTGAGACAGAGAGAGAGAGATGTGACTGTGGAGTGAGACAGAGAGAGACATCACTGTGGTATGAGACAGAGAGAGAGAGAGAGACGTGACTGTGGTGTGAGACAGAGAGAGACATCACTGTGGTATGAGACAGACAGAAAAAGAGAGAGACGTGACTGTGGTGTGAGACAGAGAGAGACATCACTGTGGTATGAGACAAACAGAGAGAGAGAGAGAGACGTCATTGTGATATGAGAGAGAGACAGAGAGACACACACACACACACACACACACACACTGGGAACAGTCTTTCACACACACTTAATAAAAAAACAACTCATAACGGACATCTTCTCTTCTGTCACTCTGAGACCAATGTGTGAGTGTGTGTGTGTGTGTGTGTGACTGTGTGTGTGTGTGTGTGTGTGTGTGTAGAGAGTGTGTGTGTGTGTGTGTGACTGTGTGTGGTGTGTGAGAGAGTGTGTGTGTGTGTGTGTGTGTGTGTGTGTGTGAGTGTGAGAGATTTTCCGTGTTTTCTTGTCAGGACATGTATGTACTTTGGAACAGAACAATGCTTTTATCCATCATAACAAACACGTTCCACTAGTTTTAGTATCCTGAACTAAACTGTGAACTCTGTGTGTGGTGTGTGTGTGTGTGTGTGTGTGTGTGTGTGTGTGTGTGTGTGTGTGTGTGTGTGTTTTTGTGTGTTTATAGTGTTACTGATGAAGATGAGGATGTATACAATGCTGCTCCTGCTACTGTACACCTCTCTGACAAGTAGTCTTGTCCACTCAGGTGAGTCCTGTCCTGTCTCACTCTCTCTGTCTTTCTCTGTCCAACTCTCTTACTCTGTCTGTGAGGAGTGTGACGGAGGGGTGTAGGGGAGGGGCTTGTATGTGTAGGGGAGGGGCTATATCTGTAGGGGGCTTGTATGTGTAGGGGAGGGGCTTGTGTGTAGGGGAGGGGCTTGTATATGTGTTGGTAGGAGGGGGCTTGTATGTGTAGGGGAGGGGCTTGTGTGTGTGGGAGGGGCTTGTGTGTAGGGGAGGGGCTTGTATGTGTAGGGGAGGGGGCTTGTATGTGTAGGGGAGGAGCTTGTATGTGTAGGGGAGGAGCTGTATGTAGTATTGTGTGTAGGGGAGGAGCTTGTATGTGTAGGGGAGGAGCTGTGGAGGGGAGGGGCTTGTATGTTGTAGGGGAGTGGGGCTTATTTGTAGCTATTTGTAGTGTAGGGGAGGGGCTATATTTGAGAGGCGTGTATGTGTAGGGGAGGAGCTGGTATGTGTTGGAGAGGGGCTTGTATGTGTAGGGGAGGGGCTTGTATGTGTAGGGGAGGGGCTTGTATGTGTAGGGGAGGGCTTGTATGTGTAGGGGAGGAGCTTGTATGTGTAGGGGAGGAGCTTGTAGGGGAGGGGCTTGTAGGGGCTTGTGTAGGGGAGGGGCTTGTATGTGTAGGGGAGGGGCTTGTATGTGTAGGGGAGGGGCTTGTAGGGGCTTGTATGTGTGTAGGGGAGGGGCTTGTATGTGTAGGGGAGGTTGTATGTGTAGGGGAGGGGCTTGTATGTGTAGGGGAGGGGCTTGTATGTGTAGGGGAGGGGCTTGTATGTGTAGGGGAGGGGCTTGTATGTGTTGGAGGATGTGCTTGTATGTGTAGGGGAGGAGCTTGTATGTGTAGGGGAGGAGCTTGTAGTGTTGGAGAGGGGCTTGTATGTGTTGGGGAGGGGCTTTTTTTTAGGGGAGGAGCTTGTATGTGTAGGGGAGGGGCTTGTATGTGTAGGGGAGGAGCTTGTATGTGTAGGGGAGGGGCTTGTGTGTGTAGGGGAGGAGGCTTGTATGTGTAGGGGAGGAGCTTGTATGTGTAGGGTGTATGTGTAGGGGAGGGGCTTGTATGTGTAGGGGAGGGGGCTTGTATGTGTAGGGGAGGAGGCTTGTATGTGTGTAGGGGAGGAGGGGAGGGGCTTGTATGTGTAGGGGAGGAGCTTGTATGTGTAGGGGAGGGGCTTGTATGTGTAGGGGAGGGGGCTTGTATGTGTAGGGGAGGGGCTTGTGTGTGTAGGGGAGGGGCTTGTATGTGTAGGGGAGGGGCTTGTATGTGTAGGGGGGGGGCTTGTATGTGTAGGGGAGGGGCTTGTATGTGTGTTGTAGGGGAGGGGCTTGTGTGTAGGGGAGGAGGCTGGTATGTGTAGGGGAGGGGCTTGTATGTGTAGGGGAGGAGCTTGTATGTGTAGGGGAGGGGCTTGTATGTGTAGGGGAGGGCTTGGCTATGGAGTGTGTTTGGAGAGGGGCTGGTGTTCTGTTTCATGTGGGAGGGGCTTGTATGTGTAGGGGGGAGAGGAGGGGACTGTGTGTGTAGGGAGGGTTTGGATTGTGTGTAGGGGAGGGGCTTGTATGTGTAGGGGAGGAGCTTGTATGTGTAGGGGAGGGGCTATGACTATAAGACCATACACATCTGAAAATGTGCTTCAGGTTACACTACAGAATGGTTGGAGATGTTGAGTTTCCTGAGTGTGAAAGCCACAAAGAACCATCTGCAATCTGCTGGAGTCATCTTCTCCTTCTTCTCCTCTCTCAGAAGCACAATTCCACACGGACATGTCTAATCTGTGTGTGTGTGTGGTGTGTGTGTGTGTGTGTGATAGGTTCAGAGCTGTCTGTACCTCAGGTTGTGTCTGTGAAGAAGGAGCAGGAGACTCAGACGTTGATGATGTCATGGCGGAGTGAAGCCTCACACTTTGATGTGGAGATCTATTACACTGAAGTCATGGAGCTCGTCCTCAACGTAAGATCTGTGATTAACGCTGAACTCCGTTTCATCTCGTCCAATCAGAGGGGAACAATCCACCATGTGGTCTTTATGGTGAAATGTGTGTGTGTGTGAGACAGGAGAGCGTGTTGGTGGAAGCGGATCCTAAGACGGGGAGATGTGATTGGTCGTGGCGCTCGGCCATGCCGCTGGAGTGCACCTCCCACTCCGTGCACGTCAGAGCTCGACACTCGGACTCTGTGAGCGAGTGGAGCCCCCTGCTGACCCTCCCCGGTACTCATATCACTGCTAATAATGCTTATAATGCACTTATAATCCTTATAATAGGTTTAGTGGTGAGTTAACGTTCTCTCAGAAACCTATCAATATATCTTACTTATGATAATTAATAGATTGTTTAGTTATTATAATTAATAGATTGTTTAGTTATAATTAGTAGATTGTTTAGTTATTATAATTAATAGATTGTTTAGTTTTTATAATTAATAGATTGTTTTATTTATAATTAGTAGATTGTTTAGTTATTATAATTAGTATTGTTAATTATAATTGATATTATTAATAATATTATAATTATTAAGTCCGTATCTGGTGAATGTTCAGGTATGGATGTTCCGGCCCAGTCCAAGGCTCAGATGTACCCTCAGGACCCGGTTTTGGAGGTGGGTGGGAACGTGACGGTGTGTTGCATCACTGCAGAGGGCGTGGCCTTCAGTAGTTTGGGATACGGGAGTCAGAATGTAGCGGCGGTGAGGCGGAGTCGCAGAACTTACAGCACCACCATCACCAACCTGCACAAGTCCATCTCCACCGGCACTAATGTTGTCTGTCTCTCTGACAACTCCATCATCACCGGCACCGTGCTCTTCATCGGCTGTGAGTCTCACTCCCTGTCTGTCTGTCTCACTCACTGTCTGTCTCACTCCCTGTCTGTCTCACTCACTCACTGTCTGTCTCACTCACTGTATGTCTCACTCACTCACTGTCTGTCTCACTCCCTGTCTTGTCATTCCCTGTCTGTCTCACTGTCTGTCTCCCTGTATGTCTGTCTCGCTCATTGTCTGTCTATCGACCTGTCTTTCTCACTCCCTGTCTGTTTCAATATCCGTCTGTCTCATTCACTCTCTGTTTGTCTCTCTCACTGTCTGTCTTACTCCCTGTCTGTCTTTCTGTCTCACTCCCTGTATGTCTCACTCCATGTCTGTCTTATTTTCTTCCTGTCTCACTCTATCTTACTGTCTGTGTGTCTCACTCACTATCTGTCTCGCTCCCTATCTGTCTTGACCCCTGTCTATCTCGCTTCCCATCTCTCTCACTCGGTCTGTCTCAGTCACTGTCTTCCTCACTGTCTGTAACTGATCCCCTGTGTGTGTGTGTGTGTGTGTGTGTGTGTGTGTGTGTGTGTGTGTAGATCCCCCAGGTGATGAGGGTCTGCAGTGTGAGACAAGAGATCTACAATCAGCTGAGTGTCGATGGAGCAAAGGACGAGATACAGGCTTCCGGAAAAGATATTTACTCACTACATACACACTGAACAACAGGTACACACACATTATTCTCTTTAATACACTGATATTTTAAATGTAGTATCTAATCATTCACATGTGTGTGTGTGTGTGTGTGTGTGTGTGTGTGTGTGTGTGTGTGTGTGTGTGTGTGGTTAGGAGTTGTGCAGTAGACAGAAAGTGTCGTTCTGATCACTGGGAAAACAGCTGGACTCTGGTAGCCAGTAATCGCCTGGGAATGGTCCAGCTGTCTGACTCCGCCCCCATCGATCAGCGCAGTAAAAACATATACAATTATTAACCAATCAAAACACAGGAGGCAGTGTGTTCTCCTGCAGGGTGTCTAATCTCACTGTCTGATCTCCGACAGTACATCTGTGGGCTCCAGTGAATGTGATGTCTGATGCTGAGGCGTGGAAGGCCCGCGTTGGGTGGAACTGGACAGTGGAGGCGTATAAAACACTGTCCCTCCTGTGTGAGGTGCAGCTGGAGAGTGGAGGCCACGCCCACACCGTGAGTCACTGTTTAACCCACGGTTACTCCACCTACACACACTGTTACTCCACCTACACACACTGTTACTCCACCTACACACACTGTTACTCCACCTACACACACAGTTACTCCACCTACACACACTGTTACTCCACCTACACACACTGTTACTCCACCTACACACACAGTTACTCCACCTACACACACTGTTACTCCACCTACACACACAGTTACTCCACTCTACCTGTTACACCTACACACACTGTTACTCCACCTACACACACTGTTACTCCACCTACACACACTGTTACTCCACCTACACACACTGTTACTCCACCTACACACACTGTACTACTCCACCTACACACACTGTTACTCCACCTACACACACTGTTACTCCACCTACACACACTTACTCCCCTACCCACACACAGTTACTCCACCTACACACACTGTTACTCCACCTACACACACTACCCCACACACACACTGTTACTCCACCCCTACACACACTGTTACTCCACCTACACACACTGTTACTCCACCTACACACACTGTTACCCCACCTACCTTGTTACACACACTACTCCACTACACACTGTTACAGTCCACCTACACACACTGTTACTCCACCTACACACACAGTTACTCACAGTTACACACTGTTACTCCACCTACACACACTGTTACTACCCCCCACCTACACACACTGTTACACTCGTTACTACACACACTACTCCACCTACTCCACCTACACACACTGTTACTCCACCTACACACACTTACTCACCTACACACACTGTTACTCCACCTACACACACTGTTACTCCACCTACACACACTGTTACTCCACCTACTCCACCTACACACACAGTTACTCAACCTACACACACTGTTACTCCACCTACACACACAGTTACTCAACCTACACACACTGTTACTCCACCTACACACACAGTTACTCAACCTACACACACTGTTACTCCACCTACACACACAGTTACTCCACCTACACCACTGTTACTCCACCTACACACACACACACACCCACAGTTACTCCACCTACACCCACAGTTACTCCACCTACACACACAGTTACTCCACCTACACACACTGTTACTCCACCTACACACACTATTACTCCACCTACACACACTGTTACTCCACCTACACACACAGTTACTCCACTACACCACACACTGTTACTCCACCTACACACACAGTTACTCCACCTACACACACTGTTACTCCAACACACACACTACACACTTACTCCACCTACACAGTTACTCCACCTACACACACTCCACTACACTGTTACTCCACCTACACACACTGTTACACTACTCCAGTTACTCACCTACACACACTGTTACTCCACACCTACACACTGTTACTCCACCTACACACACAGTTACTCAACCTACACACACTGTTACTCCACCTACACACACAGTTACTCCACCTACACACACTGTTACTCCACCTACACACACTGTTACTCCACCTGTTACACACACTCCACCTACACACACAGTTACTCCACCTACACACACTGTTACTCCACCTACACCCACGTTACTCCACCTACACACACTGTTACTCCAACCTACACACACTGTTACTCCACCTACACACACAGTTACTCCACTGTTACTCCACCTACACACACTGTTACTTCACCTACACCCACAGTTACTCCACCTACACCCACAGTTACTCCACCTACACACACTGTTACTCCAACTACACACACTGTTACTCCACCTACACACACGTTACTCCACCTACACACACTGTTACTCCACCTACACACACTTACTCACACCTACACACACTGTTACTCCACCTACACACACAGTT
The DNA here is from genome assembly GCA_030449085.1 of Kryptopterus vitreolus. NCBI lineage: Eukaryota > Metazoa > Chordata > Actinopteri > Siluriformes > Siluridae > Kryptopterus > Kryptopterus vitreolus. Next base: position 14,673,965 of record JACRUU010000024.1, read on the forward strand.
ACTCCACCTACACACACTGTTACTCCACCTACACACACAGTTACTCCACCTACACACACTGTTACTCCACCTACACACACAGTTACTCCACCTACACCCACAGTTACTCCACCCCACAGTACACACACTGTTACTCCACCTACACACACACTGTTACTCCACCTACACCCACAGTTACTCCACCTACTCACACAGTTACTACACCCCCAGTTACTACTCACCTACACACACTGTTACTCCACCTACACACACTTACTCAACCTACACACACTGTTACTCCACCTACACACACAGTTACACTCCACCTGTTACTCCACCTACACACACTGTTACTCCACCTACACCTACACCCCCACAGTTACTCCACCTACACACACTGTTACTCCACCTACACCCACAGTTACTCCACCTACACCCACAGTTACTCCACCTACACACTACTTACTCCACCTACACACACAGTTACTCAACCTACACACACTGTTACTCCACCTACACACACAGTTACTCAACCTACACACACTGTTACTCCACCTACACACACAGTTACTCCAACCTACACACACTGTTACTCCACCTACACACACAGTTACTCCACCTACACACAGTTACTACTCCACCTACACCCACAGTTACTCCACCTACACACACTGTTACTCCACCTACACACACACAGTTACTTACTCCACCTACACACACTACACCCGTTACTCCACCTACACACACTGTTACTCCACCTACACACACTGTTACTCCACCTACACACACTGTTACTCCACCTACACACACAGTTACTCCACCTACACACACTGTTACTCCACCTACACACACAGTTACTCAACCTACACACACTGTTACTCCACCTACACACACAGTTACTCCAACCTACACACACTGTTACTCCACCTACACACACAGTTACTCAACCTACACACACTGTTACTCCACCTACACACACTGTTACTCCACCTACACCCACAGTTACTCCAACCTACACACACTGTTACTCCACCTACACACACTGTTACTCCACCTACACCCCCAGTTACTCCACCTACACACACTGTTACTCAACCTACACACACTGTTACTCCACCTACACACACAGTTACTCCACACCTGTTACTCCACCTACACACACTGTTACTCCACCTACTCCACCTACACACACTGTTACTCCACCTACACACACCACACACACACAGTACACACACATTCACAGTTACTCCAACTACAACACACAGTTACACACACTACACTCCACCTACACACACAGTTACTCAACCCCCACAGTTACTCCCCACACCCAGGTTACTACCCCACCTACACGCACAGTTACTCCACTCCACACTTTTACTTTGTTGGTTGTGTGTGTGTGTGGTGTGTGGTGTGTGTGTGTGTACTACACACACCGTGGGACTTACACAGTATCCACCTACACTACACTGGACCGTGAGTTCCACTCACTGTACCAACAGTACACACACTGTTACACCCTACTCAACCTACACACACTACACACACTCCACCTACACACACTGTTACTCCACCTACACACGTTACACACACTGTTACTCAACCTACACACACTACACACACAGTTACTCCACCTACACACACTGTTACTCCACCTACACACACTGTTACTCCACCTACACACACAGTTACTCACTCCACCTACACCCACAGTTACTCCACCTACACACACAGTTACTCAACCCACAGTTACTCCACCTACACACACTCCACCTACACCCAGTTACTCCACCACACAGTACACACACACACACTGTTACTCCACCTACACACACTGTTACTCCACCTACACACACAGTTACTCCACCTACACACACTCCACCTACTCAACCTACACACACTGTTACTCCACCTACACACACAGTTACTCAACCTACACACACTGTTACTCCACCTACACACACAGTTACTCAACCTACACACACTGTTACTCCACCTACACACACAGTTACTCAACCTACACACACTGTTACTCCACCTACACACACAGTTACTCCACCTACACACACTGTTACTCCACCTACACACACAGTTACTCCACCTACACACACTGTTACTCCACCTACACACACTCCACCTACACACACTGTTACTCCACCTACACGTTACTCAACCTACACACACTGTTACTCCACCTACACACACAGTTACTCCACCTACACACACTGTTACTCCACCTACACCACACACACACACACTGTTACTCCACCTACACACACAGTTACTCCACACCACACACTGTTACACTCCACCTACACCCACAGTTACTCCACCTACACACACAGTTACTCAACCTACACACACTGTTACTCCACCTACACACACAGTTACTCACCCTTCCACCTACACACACTGTTACTCCACCTACGACACACACTGTTACTCCACACACACACTGTTACTCCACCTACACACACTGTTACTCCACCTACACACACAGTTACTCCACCTACACACACTGTTACTCCACCTACACACACAGTTACTCCACCTACACCCACAGTTACCACCTACCACCCCCACAACACGTTACGCCACCTACACCCACAGTTACTCCACCTACACCACTAATTTGAGCTAGTGTGTGTGTGTGTGTGTGTGGTGTGTGTGTGTGGTGTGTGTGGTGTGTGTGTTGTGTACACTACAGCGTAACTACACCGGGGTGGGACTGTCCTCTGTGGTCTTGGAGGGTTTGAGGCCGGACACTGAGTATTCGTTCTCTATTCGCTGTGCATCGCAACAGTATTTCTGGCGTTGGGGAGACTGGAGCGCCCCCTACAGCCTGCATACACACATGGACCGTGAGTTCTCATGTTCTCCTTATCCCTGTATTACACAGACAGTACGTTTCTGTTTCCATAGTAACGGTAGGAAGGGTGCGAGGTGATGGGTGGCTTTAGTACTGTATACAGTGTAGTGCATAATAAAGTGTGTGTGTGTGTGTGTGTGTGTGTGTGTGTGTGTGTGTGTGTGTTTCAGGACCTGAAGCTCCAGATATATGGGTGTGGAGGAGCAGTGAAAATACATCACAGGTTATGTGGAAGGTATACACACACACACATACACACACACACACACACACACACACACATACGTATTATTGTAATGTGTGTGTTGAGTCATTTTGTGTCGGTCCTCAGTCTCTCTCTCCATGGGACAGTCACGGAGCTCTGACAGCGTATGAAGTGTCTCAGAGAGACGGAGACGTGTGGACGACTGTGTCTCTGTCCCCGAGTGTATGCAGCACTCCCATCAGTCTGAGCAACAGCAGTGATGTCACGGTCGCCGTGGCGGCGCGTAACCCGGCCGGTCTCTCCGAGCGCCGCACTCTGAACGTCCCACAATACACTGCAGGTGTGAAGCTGTTCACTCTGTTACACAGGGAATATGAATCATCACAGAGCGGATCCAGCTCTTCCTCCACACACAGATCACATTACCTGTGTGTGTGTGTGTGTGTGTGTGTGTGTGTGTGTGTGGCAGACTCTGAGCTCTCAGTAGCGGAGCTGAATGGTAATGGAGGAGGTTTAACCGTTTCCTGGAATAGCAGCTCTACACAAGGATATGTGGTGGAGTGGGTGCCCACCTGCTGCTCCGCCTCCTCCACCTGCTCCGTCCAATGGGAGAGAGTTCCTTCCTCCAACACCAGCATCTTCATCCAATCAGGTAAGGCGGAGGATCCTGCGCTTCGGGGAAAAGTTTCCAAATATAACTAATCTGATGAGTGTTAACCGATGTGTGTGTGTGTGTGTGTGTGTGTGTGTGTGTGTGTGTGTAGGAACTCTGGACCCTGGAGTGCGTTACACATTCTCCATTTTCGCTTTGCGTCCAGAAGCTTCTGTCCTGCTGCAGAGATATTACGGATATGGACAGGAAGAGAGTAAGGGCCCTACGTAGGCACCATCTGGTATAGAGGGGTGTAGTGGATGTGTTACTGCCCTGTGTGTGTGTGAGGATGGATACACACACACACACACACACAATATATAAACACACACATACAATAAATAAACACACAGTCTGTTCACTATATAATCCACATAAATACTACTCTCTGTGTGTGTGTGTGTGTGTGTGTGTGTGTGTGTGTGTGTGTGTGTACAGTTCCTGCTCTGTCTGTAGGAGATCTCTCTGCTCTACAGTCAGGGTCAGATGTTGTTCTCTCCTGGACTCCCATTCCTGTGTGTAAGCAACAAGGCTTTATACTGGGACACACTGTTTATCTGGCCGACGCCTCCACCCTCATCCTCATAGGTGACACACACCACACACACACACACACACACACACACACACAGGCATTAAAAAGATATACCAGGCCTTTTCTCTACAGCTTCACAATCTGGGTTCATACACGGACCTGGGTTTTATTTTATGAAACCGTTGTTAACATGTGAGTGTGTGTGTGTGTGTGTGTGTGTGTGTGTGTGTGGTGTGTAGCTAATGTGAGCAATCCTGCACTGAGCTCATACACAGTAAAAGATCTGCCTCTGGGCTCCTATAAGTTCATGGTGAGGTCCTACACGTCAGTAGGAGAGGGAACGGAGTCCACCACCGCCATCAAGACTGAGTCTAACAGTGAGATCACTTACTAATGACATCATTTACTCACACACCAGCCACAAGGGGGCGCTCTAATTCGTGTGTGTGTGTGTGTGTGTGTGTAGCGGATATGATGATGGTGGAGATCCTGGTGGCGTTGGCACTGATGACCCTCTGCTTCATCATAATCACCATCTTCTGCTACAAAAAGAGAGAATGGTACACTTCTCACACACACACACACACACACACACACCTTATAAACACTATACACCCCTCATACTCAAAACAACGGGTTTACAGCATGCACATCTCTCACACACACACACACCTTATAAACACTATACACACCTCATACTCAAAACAACAGGTTCACAGCATATACACACACACACACACAAACTAACCTTATATACATTATACACACCTTATACGCACATTACACTTCACACTCATAACAGTGTAGTTACAGCATACACACAAACACACTATATATACCTATACACACATTACATCATGTTATAAACACTACACACACATACACAACTTATATACACCTTACACACATTATAAACATACTACAAACCACACACACACCTTAAACATTAGGCAACAACATCTTACACTACACACATTAAACGTACACACACACTTCTCACACTATACATATACTACACACACACTCACACGCCTTATACAAATTATATACACTACACAATACATACTTTACACACACTATACATATACACACATTACATGTACATATTACACACACACACACACACACACTATACTGGGATCACCCTCTATAGATTTTAATATTCAATTCAATTCAATTTTATTTATAAAGCGCTTTTTACAATGTGTCATCGTCCCAAAGCAGCTTTACATAATACTAATGTGTGAAAAGTGAAAATCAGTTCACCAGTTGTTGAGCGTTTATTGTATAATTTATAATAGTTATGTGTGTCTTTGTGTGTGATAAATATTGTGTTTGTTTGTGTTTAGGGTAAAGAAAGCATTCTATCCCGAGATTCCCGGCCCCAAGCTCACTGGTGATTGGTCCGCTCCAACGGTAAACACACACACTCTATAATGTTTTTCTTTAGTTATAAATGGAATTTGTTTGCTAGTGGTGTGTAATTCTTGTGTGTGTGTGTGTGTGTGTGTGTGTGTGTGTGTGTGTGATCAGGGTCCTCTGGACTTGAAGCCGCCCCCCCACAGTCTGGTACACATAGTGGAGAGTCCGGATAAGGAGGGGCTGGTTGTGGTGCCAGGCGGACAGGATGAAGGTCGCCATGACGACCAGGATTCTAACCAGAGTGTTGAAGTGGACACGGACTCGGACGAACCCGCTCTGCTGCGTTACTATAACCAGCTGGTGAGCGACGCCTCCGACTCGTCCGGCAGCTCGGCCGATTCGGCGCAGACGCAGGTGACCTACACCGGGATCCAAAGCCCCGCCTACCGACCCCAGACTCGGGACGAGGACGTGTTCGAGGCGGAGCCGCAGGAACACAGCCCCGGTGTGGGATACAAGCCGCAGTGCGCGTGGGTCCCCGAATCCTCGGACAGCGGAAACTTCGGCCAGTCGCTGGGAAGCCCCACCTCCGTCACCTCCTCCCAGTTCCTCATCCCAGAATCCTCACAGGAACATCCCGAGTCTTCAGGAAGCTGGTTCCAAAACCTCCTCTCCGGAAAATTCTGATCACCTTCAGGCGTCACTGCTCCTCAGTAACACCATTATGGGATGGGCTTCTCGGATTCCTCTCCTTCTTTCTACTTCCTGTGGAGAAGGTTTAGGGCACTTCCTGGGATGGAGAACGTCTCCATCGGCCCCTCGTGATGGACAGATCTCTGCAGATCTCTCACATTATAACCCTGCTGTAGTGCAGAACCTCGCTTCAGTGCGCATCCCATGACCTAAACACTAATGTAGCTAACATATTTAGCATCACGCTAACCTGTCTTACTGTTTCGTTTGAGCTGTGTATATATCTGTCCTGTAGAGGGCGATGTGGTGGTGGTTATTTACCCATCATGCATTGTGATGCTGAGCGGACATGTGACAGTCTCTCTACAGGTATAAAATGATGGATTATAAGGCATTATGAAGCTGATACATAAGATGGACTCCAGTATTCCGCTTCGCATGTATTTTATTCTTCTTTTTACAGAGTGCTTACACTATTATTCTCTTCTGCTTCTCTTCTGCACAGACACCGAGGTTCTCACCTTCTGTCCACCAAGTTCTCAATCATCTGAGACATGCTTCTACTGAGCACTGCAGCTACGAGGCCACGCCCCTCTACACCTTACTCCTGACCACACCCCCTAATCATCACGTCTACAGCTTACTCCTGGCCACACCCCCTAATCATCACCTCTACACCTTACTCCTGGCCACACCCCTAATCACCCCCTCACCTTACTCCTGGCCACACACCCTAATCACCCCCTCTACACCTTACTCCTGGCCACACCCCCTAATCACCTCCTCTACACCTTACTCCTGGCCACACCCCTAATCATCACGTCTACATCTTACTCCTGACCACACCCCCTAATCACCCCCGCTACCTCTACACCTTACTCCTGGCCACACCCCCTAATCATCCCCCCCCATCTACACCTTACTCCTGGCCACACCCCCTAATCATCCACCTCTACACCTTACTCCTGGCCACACCCCTAATCATCACGTCTACACCTTACTCCTGGCCACACCCCTAATCATCACGTCTACACCTTACTCCTGGCCACACCCATTAATCATCACCTCTACACCTTACTCCTGGCCACACCCCCTAATCATCACCTCTACACCTTACTCCTGACCACACCCCCTAATCATCACCTCTACACCTTACTCCTGGCCACACCCCCTAATCATCACCTCTACACCTTACTCCTGACCACACCCCCTAATCATCACCTCTACAGCCTTACTCCTGGCCACACCCCTAATCATCACCTCTACACCTTACTCCTGGCCACACCCCCTAATCATCCCACCTCTACACCTTACTCCTGGCCACACACCCTAATCACCACCCTCTACACCTTACTCCTGGCCACACACCCTAATCACCCCCTCTACACCTTACTCCTGGCCACACCCCCTAATTCAATCCCTGATCACCACCTCTACACCTTACTCCTGGCCACACCCCCTTACCTCCTCTACACCTTACTCCTGACCACACCCCCTAATCACCACCTCTACACCTTACTCCTGGCCACACCCTAATCACCCCTCCTACCACCTACTCCTGGCCACACCCACCCAATAATCACATCACCTCTACACCTTACTCCTGGCCACACCCCCTAATCACTTCAATAGGTTACTCCTGGCCACACCCCCTAATCACTTCAATAGGTTACTCCTGGCCACACCCCCTAATCACCCCCTTCAATAGGTTACTCCTGGCCACACCCCTAATCACTTCAATAGGTTACTCCTGGCCACAGCTCTGGCCACAGCTAGGCTCCACCTCCAATAAACTGACTGTAACAGATACAGCTGTTAATTAATAATAATAATAATAATAATGATGATGATGTCACTGTTCATTAATATGGACATGGAGCTCATCATCCTCGTAGCTACAGTGTGCAGGAGGACGTGTCCTGTCTGATTCAAGTGTGTGTCCTGGTGTGTGTGTGTGTGTGTGTGGGTGTGTGTGTGTGTGTGTGTGTGTGTGTGTGTGTTAGCTAAGAAATGCCATTAGAACAAACCAATCATCTCAGTCCACAATGCCAGTCTGTCTTTGTGTGTGTGTGTGTGTGTGTGTGTGTGTGTGTTTTAGTACTGAAGCTTTATGAACACTACTGTGAGATTTTTTTAAGGCCGCTAATTTTTGTTTGTATTATTGAGACGTGTGTGTGTGTGTGTGTGTGTGTGTGTGTGTGTGTGTGTAAGCCAGCTGCGGGTTTCTTGGTACAGGTAAATCCCAGAGTTACGATTTCACAGTCCTACATTGTACTTTGTAAAATAATATTAATATGTATAATAGTGATTGTTGTACGA
>JACRUU010000024.1:14700075-14702575 GCA_030449085.1 Kryptopterus vitreolus
TAGTGTATAGTGTGTAGTGTATAGATTGTATAGATTGTGTAGTGTATAGATTGTGTAGTGTATAGTGTAGTGTAGATTGTGTAGTGTAGAGTAGATTGTGTGTGTAGTGTATTGTGTAGTGTGTAGTGTATAGATTGTGTAGTGTATAGTTTATAGATTGTGTAGTGTAGATTGTGTAGTGTGTAGATTGTGTAGTGTATAGATTGTGTAGTGTATAGTGTACAGGTTGTGTAGTGTAGTGTATAGTGTGTATATTGTGTAGTGTAGAGTGTTTAAGTTGTGTAGTGTAATGTATAATGTGTAGATTGTGTAGTGTAGAGTGTACAGGTTGTATAGTGTAGTGTATAGTGTATACATTGTGTAGTGTAGTGTTTAAGTTGTTTAGTGTAATGTGTAATGTGTAGATTGTGTAGTGTAGAGTGTATAGTTTGTGTAGTGTATAGAGTATAGATTGTGTAGTGTAGTGTATAGTGTATAGTGTGTGTGTAGTGTGTAGTGTGTAGTGTATTGTGTTGTGTAGTGTGTAGATTGTGTAGTGTAGAGTGCTTAGATTGTGTAGTGTATACTGTGTAGATTGTGTAGTGTATAGTGTACAGGTTGTGTAGTGTAGTGTATAGTGTGTAGATTGTGTAGTGTAGAGTGTTTAGGTTGTGTAGTGTAATGTATAATGTGTAGATTGTGTAGTGTAGATTGTATAGTTTTTGTAGTGTATAGAGTATAGATTGTGTAATGTATAATGTGTAGACTTGTGTAGTGTAGATTGCATAGTGTATAGTGTATAGTTTGTGTAGTGTATAGAGTATAGATTGTGTAGTGTAGTGTAGAGTGTATAGATTGTGTAGTGTGTATAGTGTATAGTTTGTGTAGTGTATAGTGTGTAGATTGTGTAGTGTATAGTGTATAGATTGTGTAGTGTATAGTGTATAGATTGTGTAGTGTGTAGTGTGTGTATGTATAGTGTATAGATGTGTAGTGTGTGTGTAGTGTATTGTGTAGTGTATAGTGTATAGTTGTGTGTGTAGTGTGTAGTGTGTAGTGTAGTGTGTGTGTGTAGATTGTATAGTGTATATATTGTGTAGTGTAGTGTGTAGTGTGTAGATTGTGTAGTGTAGTGTGTAGATTGTGTAGTGTGTAGATTGTGTAGTGTAGTGTGTAGTGTGTAGTGTAGTGTGTAGTGTATTGTGTAGTGTATAGATTGTGTAGTGTAGTATGTAGTGTGTAGATTGTGTAGTGTATAGTGTATAGTGTGTATGTATAGATTGTGTAGTGTATAGTTATAGTAGTTGTGTAGTGTATTGTGTAGATTGTGTAGTGTGTATGTGTAGTGTATTGTGTAGTGTATAGTGTGTAGTGTATTGTGTAGTGTGTAGTGTGTAGTGTGTAGTGTGTGTAGTGTGTATGTATAGATGTGTATGTATAGATTGTGTAGTGTAGATTGTGTAGTGTAGTGTGTAGTAGTGTGTAGTGTATTGTGTAGTGTATAGTAGTGTGTAGTGTAGTGTGTATAGTGTGTAGTGTGTAGTGTATAGATTGTGTAGTGTATAGTGTGTAGATTGTGTAGTGTATAGTGTATAGATTGTGTAGTGTATAGATTGTGTAGTGTATAGTGTAGTAGATTGTGTAGTGTGTGTTGTGTAGTGTGTTGTGTAGTGTGTAGTGTGTAGATTGTGTAGTGTGTAGTGTATAGTGTATTGTGTAGTGTATAGTGTGTAGATTGTGTAGTGTATAGTGTGTAGTGTAGTGTAGTGTATTGTGTAGTGTATAGTGTTATATTGTGTAGTGTATAGATGTGTAGTGTATTGTGTAGTGTATAGTGTGTATAGATTGTGTAGTGTATAGATGTGTAGTGTAGATGTGTAGTGTGTGTAGTGTAGTTGTGTAGTTATAGTTGTGTAGTGTAGTGTATAGTGTATAGATGTGTAGTAGTGTATAGTGTGTGTAGTGTATGGTATAGTGTGGTAGTGTATAGATTGTGTAGTGTATAGATTGTGTAGTGTATAGTGTGTAGTGTGTGTAGTGTGTAGTGTAGTGTAGGTTGTGTAGATTGTGTAGTGTGTAGTAGTTTGTGTAGTTAGTAGTGTGTCTAGTAGTGTGTAGTTGTGTGTAGTGTGTCGTGTAGTGTGTAGTGTGTAGTGTGTAGTGTGTATAGTGTATAGTGTAGTGTATAGTGTGTAGTAGTGTGTAGTTTGTGTAGTGTATAGTGTATGTGTAGTAGTGTGTAGATTGTGTAGTGTTGTGTGTAGTGTGTAGTAGTGTGTAGTAGTGTAGTGTGTAGTTGTGTGTGTAGTAGTGTATAGATAGTGTGTAGTGTCTAGATTGTGTGTGTATGTAAGTGTATAGATTGTGTAGTGTCATGTGTGTGTGTGTAGTGTGTAGTTGTGTGTGTAGTGTGTAGATTGTTGTGTATAGTGTGTAGTGTGTAGTGTATTGTGTAGTGTATAGTGTATAGTGTGTAGTGTAGTGTGTGTGTGTAGTTGTGTGTAGATAGTTCATTGTGTAG
>JACRUU010000024.1:14715075-14750075 GCA_030449085.1 Kryptopterus vitreolus
GTGTGTGTTAGGATCTTACGGAGGTGTTTGAAAGTCTTGGTTATAACCCCGACACAAAAATGCCGTTTTCTTTGTTGTCTCAACAACCAGTTCTTCAACAACTAATGAACACGTCACAGTACCTGCTGGGAGTGAGTAATCATACACACACACACACACACACACACACACACACACTGAACTGTTCTCCGGTGAACTGTTCTCCGGTGAGGAACAGTAAAATACACGAGGAGTGTAATGAACAGAGTGAGGAACAGTAAAATACATGAGAGTGTAATGAAGAGTGAGGAACAGTGAAATACATGAGGAGTGTAATGAACAGTGAGGAACAGTGAAATACATGAGAAATGAAGAGTGAGGAACAGTGAAATACACGAGGAGTGTAATGAACAGTGAGGAACAGTGAAATACGTGAGGAGTGTAATGAACAGTGAGGAACAGTGAAATACACGTGAGGAGTGTAATGAACAGTGAGGAACAGTGAAATACATGAGGAGTGTAATGAACAGTGAAATACATGAGGAGTGTAATGAACAGTGAGGAACAGTGAAATACATGAGGAGTGTAATGAACAGTGAGGAACAGTGAAATACGTGAGAAGTGTAATGAACAGTGAGGAACAGTGAAATACAGGAGTGAGGAGTGTAATGAACAGTGAGGAAATGAACAGTGAGGAACAGTGAAATACGTGAGGAGTGTAATGAACAGTGAGGAACAGTGAAATACGTGAGGAGTGTAATGAACAGTGAGGAACAGTGAAATACACGAGGAGTGTAATGAACAGTGAGGAACAGTGAAATACGTGAGGAGTGTAATGAACAGTGAGGAACAGTGAAATACGTGAGAAGTGTAAGTGAGGAGCAGTAATGAAGTGTAATGAACAGTGAGGAACAGTGAAATACACGAGGAGTGTAATGAACAGTGAGGAACAGTGAAATACATGGAGTGTAATGAACAGTGAAATAGGACAGTGAAATACACGGAGTGTAATGAACAGTGAGGAACAGTGAAATACGTGAGGAGTGTAATGAACAGTGAGGAACAGTGAAATACGTGAGAAGTGTAATGAACAGTGAGGAACAGTGAAATACACGAGGAGTGTAATGAACAGTGAGGAACAGTGAAATACAGGAGTGTAATGAACAGTGAAATACACGAGGAGTGTAATGAACAGTGAGGAACAGTCAGGACTCACACAGTCTTTGAGTGAATATGGTTTGATTCCCTACAGGACTTGTCCCGTGTTATGGAGATCAAGCCGAGTTCTTCAGTAGAAGATCCTGCAGGTGAAATTCCATCTGCCATACCACCAGGAGAAACTCCACAATAATGTCCACGGAACATCAGGTCCCTCTGCACTCGTCTCACCATACACACCAACCTTCTGCTCTTTTCACCAACTCCACCTGAGGCTCTTCTCTCACTGCCATGTCTCCTCGCAGTAAAAGTGTATAAAACACTGTAACGGCATCATTGATATCTTCTCGTCTCACAGTGAACGCTGAGGGTCCACCATTGTGTGTGTGTGTGTGCGTGTGTGTGTGTGTGTGTGTGTGTGTGTGTGTGTACAGATTTTTATTGTGAAAATATTCTCTGATCTTTGTCACACGACTGCTTCCTGAAGTGGAGACACACAGTGCAGATCTGAGACCACAGGAAGTGTGAGTGTGAACAGGAAACTGATCACAGACCAGACAACACCTTCACCACACACACACACACACACACAGTGAAGAGGGCGGAGTGGAGGAAGAGTTCAGGGCACTTCCTCATCTCACCAGCAGAGTGACTTCCTGTTTGAAAGTGCATCCGTGACTGAGGCCCTGTTGTGTTTTGTGTGAGTTTGTGTTTGTATATGGATTTTATTGCGAGTGTGCACTGATTTCATACACTCTCACGAGTGAGGATAGGACGCACACTCGCACTAAAACTAGACTCTGTGTCCTGAACATGTAGAACCCGATACCAACATGAAGAACACCAAAAGAAACCCAACCCGTTTGATTTTATTCTCATATTCTGTTAAAAACAAAGATGAATTACAAAGTAGGATCATCGATACAGAGAGAAAAGTGAAATTAGAGACATGAGTACCGTAAATTCTGGACTATAAAGCGCACCTGGATATAAGCCGCATCCGCTCTATTTAAAAAAAAAAAACAAAAAAAAATTCATAAATAAGCCGCACCTGCATACAAGCCGCATCCGCTTTTGAATTGTAAATGTACATGTATGTACCTAAATAGATCCTTTCCTAACCTGTATTTTAACACGGTGTAACGGTGGACGCTGCACAGAGACGCGGAGATCCGGAATTCATACAAAACAGGATTTATTAGAATAAAGAACTCAGGAGACGCCGCTCATACGGAGCGGCCAGACAGGCTAGGGAGCCTTGCGCTCTGCGCGCCGTGGTACCGGGAGTACCGGAGAGCAGGAGTCCGGGAATCGGGAACAGACAAAGGTTAGGCATAAACATATATCGAGCGTCCGTGTCCGCGACACTAGGTATGTGCTACGAGCCCGGACGGGGATTGTAGAGTGAACCGGGCTTATATCGGGAGAGGGAAAATCAAGAACAAAGCTGATTGGCTGATTTGTGTGTGTGTGTGTGTGTGTGTGTGTGTGTGTGTGTGTGTGTGTGTGTGTGTGTGTGTGTGTGTGCGTGTGTGTGTGTGTGTGGGGAAAAGAGCAGGGGAGGAGAGAGAGAACACCGAGTAGCAACTTTACTGATTAAAACGGGACAGAACCAAGAGAAAATAAGCGCTATTTACAGTATTTATCTTCATTTCTCCTGTGTGTGAAATGACGTCACCTTAACCTTGTAAAGATAGAGTTTGTCCTCCTTCTATCCGCTTCTACCCACTTATATCTGCTAAAGAGGAACTAGCGCATTCTTCTTCTTTGCTTTTATTTTGTCTTAGTTTTGATTCTAATTCCGGTTAGAGCCCCTAGCGGTCGGGAAAAAATCTGCAGAATAGCCGCACCTTATTATTAGCCGCATGGTTCAAAACCTAGAAAAAAGAAAAAAGTAAATAATAGCGGCTTATAGTCCGACAATTTACGGTAAATAATAAGCCCCCACCCTCAGCAGAATGGATCATCCTGATGTCCTATCATCCATGATGATCCTACTTTTCCTCTCCATGCCATTATTTTATATCGATCACTTTTCCTCTCCATGCCATTATTTTATATCGTATATACTCATCAGCGTACGAGTTTTCACCATTACACTGAGACGTTCTGGAGCTCTTCTGCCATCTGCTGGTGGTCATGTGAGGATTTGTGAGTTTTTGTCATCAGTTAGTGTCCATGGCCTCAGGATTTTCCTGCAGCTGTTTCTTTGCTTCTTGTAGAATATATCCCATGCTGTTTTTCTTCTCAAAATACTCAACTACATCAGCTCTTTCGTTCTCCTTGCACTGTGTGTAGATGTGAACCAGAATAGGCAACATTGGCAGAGCATACTCACTAACACTCCTGGTTTTCCTTCCGTCTTTATATGCATATCCCCCGGTGTGGACACCAATCAGTTTACAGGACTCATCAAACACTGGTGAGCCAGATGATCCGTAGAAGAAACAGGAATTGTAAGGAATGTTGGAATTTTCCACAGCGTTCTCATTCAGGCAGAGTTGTGTCATGACATGACACATATTAACATGTGAATTCTTCTTAAGGTGTTCCTTTGCTTCTTGCTGGATGTCCTGCTTTGGGATAATAAAACAGGGGTCCATGCGTTTGACTGCACCATCTGGGTGTCCAATAATGCAGATGGCGCCCCTGGATGGAGGAGCGCTATAATGATCCAACAGCTGAGGAACTTTCAGGTCAGAACCGTCCATGTTCAGTTCCAGCAAAGCGAAATCCATATGATCATCTTTCCAATTCGAGTACCGTATTTTCCGCACGATTAGGCGCACCTAAACGCCTTCAATCGTTTCAAAAGCTGATCATGCGCCTAATAATACAATGCGCCTTGTATATGGCCCAGTATTAAAACGCATACAGGTCTCAGTTACGGTAAGCAGCCGCGACTCGATTTTCCCCCGTAATAGTGCGCAGTGCATGCTGGGATACCGGGAAACTGGCGTTTCATTTCCATTTTAATATTTTTGTAAATACCCTGAAATGGCTCCTACAAAAGCACGCGTACAACGCTGAGTTTAAACTCAAGGCGATAAGCCACGCACAAGAACACGGCAATAGAGCAGCAGCGAGAGAATTTAATATCAATGAATCAATGGTGAGGAAGTGGAGGAAGTATGAGGATGAGCTCCGCCAAGTAAAGAAGACAACACAGAGTTTCCGCGGGAACAAAGCGAGATGGCCACAGTTAGAGGACAAAGTCAAAGTGAACAGTGGGTTGCTGAACAAAGAGCAGCAAGCAGAAGTGTTAGTACAGTCACAATTCGTATGAAGGCAATAGCGCTAGCTCGCGAACATAACATCAGTGAATTCAGAGGCGGTCCTTCTTGGTGCTTCCGTTTTATGAAACGACGTCATCTCTCCATCCGTACGCGCACTACTGTGTCACAACAACTACCAGCTGATTATCAGGAAAAGTTGGCCACTTTCCGCACATACAGCAGAAACAAGATAACTGAAAAAAAGATCCAGCCAGCGCATATCATCAATATGGACGAGGTTCCACTCACCTTCGATATCCCTGTAAACCGCACTGTGGATAAAACAGGAGCACGTACGCGATGAATATTCGCACCAACAGGGAATGAGAAAACGTCCTTCACTGTAGTTCTTCGCCTGCCAGGCTAATGGCCACAAACTTCCACCCATGGTTATTTTCAAGAGGAAGACCTTGCCGAAAGAAAACTTTCCAGCTGGCATTGTCATAAAAGCTAACTCGAAGGGATGGATGGATGAAGAAAAGATGAGTGAGTGGTTGAGAGAAATTTATGTGAAGAGACCGGGTGGTTTTTTTCACACAGCCTCCGTCCCTATTGATCTATGACTCCATGCGCGCACATATCACCGAGCATGTCAAAAAACAAGTGAAGCACACTAATCATGCTCGCCGTCATTCTGGATTAACAAAAGAACTCCAGCCGCTCGATGTTGGCGTCAACAGAGCATTCAAAGCTCGACTCGAACTGCGTGGGAGCAGTGGATGACCGAAGGCGAACACACGTCACCAAGACGGGGAGACAGCTTCGGACGACATATGCTATTCTGCAAGTCATAGTAAATGCCTGGGCTGGTATATCAGTCACAACTGTGGTCCGAGCTTTTAGGAAGGCAGGAATTGTCACCGAACTGCCAGACAACAGCAAGCGACACTGACTCGGTTAATGATGACTTTGATAAGGAGCCAGGCGTTTTGGATGCCGCAATAGCCCAGCTGTTCAATTCGGACACGGAAGAAGAAGTTTTCGAGGGATCTCCCTAGATAAGGAACAGAAAGTGAGCTTTACGTTTACAGAGTTATTATTGTTCTTGTTGCTTGTTGCTTTGTTGTTTTGTTTTCTTGTTAATAAAGTTTGACTGACCTATCTGACTGCTAATCATTAGATGCATAACGCATCCATCAGTCAGGCACACACGAGGCACACCACAGGACCAAAATATTTTAAGATTTTATTGAAATCACAAATTGGCGCTAATCGTTGATAAGCACAAGATTTATTTGCACTTAATTAATTAAAAACGAGTAAAACGCAGGAAAAGTGAAATGCGCTCCACTTCTGCTAGACGCTGTCACCTGTTTGGTTCAGCGCTGTTGTGTCTGTGTGAACACAGATTTTCTGCAGTGAGGATGTCACACACACTCTCTCTCTCTGGCGTGACTAGCGTTCTATTGTCAGGAAATATCACAGAGTGTGGCATCGTTTCATACAGCTGATCTTTGTGGAAAATCTCTGCGGAAACAGCCCAAGCAGCTAAAGCTCTAAGTTACATTGGTTATTTTAACACTGTTTTCCAGCGGAATTTCTTACTGTGTTAAGGAATATAAGAGATTTATCTGAGAGCGTGCAGTTCAGGAATGTGACTCGCGAGCCATAAGTCCCCGACTTTTAATGCGTTCATGCATCTAATGGATGCATAACGCACCGTAACTCCAGCCTCACTTTAGCGCCTTATGCGAAGCGTTTTATTAAAGGTGCTTATGATGCGATGCGCCTTATATATGAAAAATAATTAAAATACGTCATTTATTGAAGGTGCGCCTTTTGATGCGGTGCGTCTTTTCGTGCGCAAAATACATAACTCCTGACTGGAAAACTGCTTTCTATTTTCCTCACAGACTCCCAAACACAGCTGACTGCCAGGAATAAATCTCCAGGATGAGGAGAAAGAGTAGAAAGCCGCTCCCTTTACTACCATCAAAGACCCGGCGTGCGAAAACACTTTCCTTTCTTCATCCAGATTTTATCATACTCTACTCTGATTAACGATTCTTCAGATTCTCTCGTCAGACAACAATTCTTCATGACCGAAGAAGGTGTTTTGCTCCCTTACGTCGTGTTTTCTTTCCTTTCATTGGATCGGTTTCTTCTCTTGAGAGCTGGTGGAGTCTCCATTGGGTTTTATTTCCTGATGAGGCGTTTCAGGAACTTCACTTTTAATGTTCATCGGGGTTTCACACTTCTGATCTCCTCACATAACTCCTGCTTTGTGCCAGGAGGATAAATCCCGAAAACACTTTCCATCCAGATGATTAACGCAGACAGACCTGTTTTGCTGTCGCTTTCCGGAGAAGAGAATTCCATTTTTGCCACCTTGATTTTTTCTTCTTTCACTGCCCACACACACACGTAATCCACCCTTTTTCCTAATTCATAGTTCTTCATCAGCCTTTGGATATTCTTACCATCACCTTTAGTCCTGATGTTGAAACAAACCAAGTCGTCACGTGAATAACCACGGTATCGTGTCTTCTTTTGGTCCTTATCGGATTTAATGAACATGATGTCCAGAAGCTCGTTGGTGTCGAGGAGACAGCTGGGGAAGTCTGGTGTGATAGCAGGTCTAGACATTTTCTCTCTCCTTATCACTAGTTCGTTGTTTCCTTTCTTCCGCTGTTCCTCACAGATGTGCTTAAATATGCCGTCTGTTTGAAGAATCTCATGGACAGCCCGATGTGTTTTATACGTCACATTATATTTATTGCTTTTAAAATGAAACCTCAGAATGTATCCATGATCTTCAGTTTTCTAAGCACATGTGAAAAAAAAACACAATTTAAGAAATCTGAATAATCCAGAGAGTTCATTCTGTTTGATGAATAATTACTCACAATCTGAGCGGGATGCATGATCTATCCACTCTTCTCTCCTTCTACTGTACACAAGTTAATGGTGATAATGATAATAAAGGTCTGTAGGAAACAGTGATCCGTGATTAGTCACACTTACAGCATTCAGCAGACGCCCTTATCCAGAGCGATGTACAAATAGTGCTTTAGTAAAATTCATCGAGGACTCGTGACGTTCGTGATCACATGTGTTGTATTTGTTATCGGAGTTTTCCCATCCCATGATTTGTGTAATAAATGTCTCACATGAGGAACATTGTGTTGATTTAGTTGTGAAACGTCCGTCCGAGACGTGGAGATTAAACTCATCTCAGAAACCACCAGAGAAAAATGGAATTCAGAATATTATCTAAACATTTTACACTTTATGAATATAATATTGATTATTGATTATTGATTTTCTCAAGTTTAAGGGAAAAAAATGTTGTTTTTCCAAATGAAATATTTTGATGATTAACAATAAAATAAACTGTATTTGTATTAAATCTCTCTGTAATAAAGTACAGACTTGTAAAAACTGATTTTAGACAGAATAAATAAAATTAAGTGTAAATCATTACTAAACAATGAGTCACGTGCTGGGCTACAGCTATGCTAAGCTAACAAACAAATGTTTGTCCACGATGTGCTGGAACTTATATACACTTTAACATAAAAGATATAAGCATGCTGTATAGTGCATGTAACGCGTTATAAAGAGTAATAACGTGTATAAACAGGACATAAAGTGTTTACCTCAGAACTCCACGCGCACGCGCGCCTTGCTCTTTACCTCAGGCGTGGAAGGAACGTCGCGCGCAGGGCGCTTCCCAGCAGCGCGCCAAAAAAAAACATACTCTAACCTGATTGGCTCTTTTTTTTAGTTTCGATTGTCTCGCCCCGCCCCCGATGTGACGTCACCACATAGCAGGATCAGGAAGGTGAGATCATTTCACCTCAGGGTTGAAACGCAGTGAAGAAGATGCGCATGCGCACACAAAGAGCAACCTGTGATGCGGCTATGAGCGGTCATTGTGTGTATATATCAAGTATTAATATATAAATGTCGCCTCTGCGACAGTTCAAGATATATTATTATTTACAACAACAGTTTATTTACCATGACAACTTTTAAAAATGCTGAAGAAAAAAGCAAAAGTTTCTGAATTATAAAGAGAAATTTCAGCTAGTATAATTCAGTAGAGTATTATTTATTGTTTAAAAAAATATCTCAACTGTCTGACTATATTATAAATTCCACTGTTATTTAGATTACAATTTTACATTTACTTCATATAAACTTATAAATAAACAGTGTTGTTGTATTTACAGAATAAACAGATAAACTTACTCTTATAGTTGTATTAGTAATCCCACTGTTGATTTGGTGATACAGTGCATATTTATGGTTTGGGATAGATGCAGTAGATTATATGACCTGTATTACTATCTGTTATTGTTGTTATTATAAGTATGTATAGTTTGTATTGTTTCCATAGGACAGGAATTACGCCAATATCCGGCTAAAAAATCTTACTGTTTTACTGTACAAAGCAGGAAGAAATATTCATTTATGTGTACATTAATGTAAATATAGAAAAGCATTTTTAAAAGATATTATAAAAATAAAAACATTTCTATACTAAAAGTAAAAGGAAATGAGGGGTCTCAGACATACAGATACATTTTTCCTACAGCCTCCAAATGCCTACCACTATCATAATGAATTCAACCCTGAAAAGTCAATCTGCTATTATTTTGTGGGGTGTGTCTAATTATATGTGTTTTTGTCCGTGTGGGATTGTGTGTGTATTTTCAGAAAAGGTTTATTTTGCAGTATTTCAAAAGTGAAAACAAGAAGAAAAATCAAAAATCTCAATCACGGCCACCAGTGAGGAGGAAACCTGATCACAGATGTGTGGAGGAACGTAATGTCTTCCCCATTCTATGGGAACGGAGGGAGGACGTTTGTGTGAAATGTCAAAGAAGACACACAAAAGAAGACACACAAACACGACCTGTACCTGTACACGACTAAACAATGACATCACGTCATAAAACATGGAGCATGTGTGGAAAGTCCTTACACACCAGGGAGCTCGGCAAATCCACCAGCACCTTGTTAACACCTGATCTTTCAGAACTGTGTGTGTGTGTTTGTGTGTGTGTGTGTGTGTGTTGTAAGGTCACTCACAAGGTCGTATCTTAGCAACAGTTCCAGCTGGATTAAGCCCCAGACATCTGCTGCTGTGATGCTGACGGTCCACGTGAGGAGCAGAGCTGGCAGAACCACATCCACGTCCAGAACCACATCCACATCCAGCCATCACCACATCCACGTCCAGCACCACATCCACATCCAGCACAACATCCAGTCCAGCACAACATCCACGTCCAGTCACCAACATCCACGTCCAGCACCACATCCACGTCCAGTCCACACACATCCACGTCCAGCACCACATCCACGTCCAGAACCACATCCACAGCCAGCACCACATCCACGTCCAGCACCACATCCACGTCCAGCACCACATCCACGTCCAGCACAACATCCACGTCCAGCACAACATCCACCACATCCACGTCCAGCACAACATCCACGTCCAGCACCACATCCACGTCCAGCACCACATCCACGCACAACATCCACGCCAGCACCACATCCAGCACCACATCCACACCACATCCACGTCCAGCACCACATCCACGTCCAGCACCACATCCACGTCCAGCACCACATCCACGTCCAGCACCACATCCACGTCCAGCACCACATCCACGTCCACACAACAACACGTCCACACAACATCCACATCCAGCACAACATCCAGTCCAGCACAACATCCACATCACACAACATCCACGTCCAGCACAACACATCACATCCAGCACAACATCCACGTCCAGCACAACATCCACATCCAGCACAACATCCACGTCCAGCACCACATCCACGTCCAGCACCACATCCACGTCCAGCACCACATCCACGCACCACATCCACGTCCAGCCACATCCACGTCCAGCACAACATCCACACCACATCCACGCACAACATCCACGCACACAACATCCACAGCACAACATCCACATCCAGCACAACATCCAGCACACAACATCCACACAACATCCAGCACAACATCCACGTCCAGCACAACATCCACATCCAGCACAACATCCACGTCCAGCACAACACATCCACACAACATCCACGTCCAGCACACATCCACATCCAGCACAACATCCACGTCCAGCACACATCCACATCCAGTCCAGCACACACATCCACATCCAGCACAACATCCACGTCCAGCACAACATCCACATCCAGCACAACATCCAGCACAACATCCACATCCACACAACATCCACGTCCAGCACAACATCCACGTCCAGCACAACAT
The DNA here is from genome assembly GCA_030449085.1 of Kryptopterus vitreolus. Classification (NCBI taxonomy): domain Eukaryota; kingdom Metazoa; phylum Chordata; class Actinopteri; order Siluriformes; family Siluridae; genus Kryptopterus; species Kryptopterus vitreolus. The sequence goes on from JACRUU010000024.1 coordinate 14,725,738, forward strand.
CCACGTCCAGCATCACATCCACGTCCAGCACCACATCCACGCCAGCACCACATCCACGCCAGCACACATCCACGCACAACATCCAGCACCAACATCCACATCCAGCACAACATCCACGTCCAGCACAACATCCACATCCAGCACAACATCCACGTCCACACACATCCACGTCCAGCACCACATCCACGTCCAGCACCACATCCACGTCCAGCACCACATCCACGTCCAGCACCACATCCACGTCCAGCACCACATCCACATCCAGCACCACGTCCAGCACAACATCCACATCCAGTCCAGCACAACATCCACGTCCACGTCCAGCACCACATCCACACCACATCCACGTCCAGCACAACATCCACACCACATCCACGTCCAGCACCACATCCACACCACATCCACGTCCAGCACAACATCCACATCCAGCACAACATCCACGTCCAGCACAACATCCACAGCACCACATCCACGCACACCACATCCACGTCCAGCACAACATCCACACAACATCCACATCCAGCACAACATCCACGTCCAGCACAACATCCACATCCAGCACCACATCCACGTCCAGCACCACATCCACGTCCAGCACCACATCCACGTCCAGCACACATCCACGTCCATCAGCACATCCACGTCCAGCACAACATCCACGTCCAGCACACACATCCACATCCAGTCCAGCACAACATCCACCACATCCACGTCCACGTCACCACATCAGCACACAACACCACGTCCAGCACACACATCCACACCACATCCACAGCACACACATCCACGTCCACACCACATCCTGCTTACACCACATCCACGCAGCCTTCAATCACAGCAATCACATCCTAAACCACACTTACTGCAGCCACACAACACTATATGTCAATCTGTTCATGAACTAAACTCCATTTACACATACCATGCAATCTACACAACTATATACAACTATACACACATCATACACACATCATACACAACTATACACACATCGTACACAACTATACACAAAAATAATCAACTAACACACAGCTAACACACACACACTGACGCACATTTATTTATTTATTTACACATACCATGCAATCTACACAACTATATACAACTATACACACATCATACACAACTATACACACATCATACACAACTATACATACATCATACACAACTATATACAACTATACACACATCATACACAACTATACACACATCATACACAATTATACACAACTATACACACATCGTACACAACTATACACAAAAATAATCAACTAACACACAGCTAACACACACACACTGACGCACATTTATTTATTTATTTACACATACCATGCAATCTACACAACTATATACAACTATACACACATCATACACACATCATACACAACTACACACATCATACACAACTATACACTACACACATCATACACAACTATACATACATCATACACAACTATATACAACTATACACACATCATACACAACTATACACACATCATACACAATTATACACAACTATACACACATCGTACACAACTATACACAAAAATAATCAACTACAAGCACAGCTAACACACACACACTGACGCACATTTATTTATTTATTTACACATACCATGCAATCTACACAACTATATACAACTATACACACATCATACACACATCATACACAACTATACACACATCATACACAACTATACATACATCATACACAACTATATACAACTATACACACATCATACACAACTATACACACATCATACACAATTATACACAACTATACACACATCGTACACAACTATACACAAAAATAATCAACTACAAGCACAGCTAACACACACACACACTGACGCACATTTATTTATAAACTCTAACCTTAGCTACACAACATATACATTGTAATGACATCATTATTACATTGTGTGTGTGTGTGTGTGTGTGTGTGTATGTGAGTGAATACATGAACAGAAAACATGTACAGAAAACCTCATCACCTGCTCCTGGGCCGAGAAACGAACACCCACTGTGAGGTCACATCTCCACCTCCGATGTGACTGCAGTGTCCCGACCTTGGTGTGATTATTGACCCCTATAATCAGTTTACACTCGCTTCCATTAAATCCTGCATTGATTATAAAACACAACTGACGTATAAAGCACTTAATGTTCTCGTGCCTCAGTATCTGAGTGACGTCTGTACTATTACGATCTGCCACACTTATATCAAAAGGTGCAGGTTGTTTGTTGGTGCCTCAAATAATGAAGTGTCCAGCAGGGGGCGGAGTTTTCTCCTACAAAACCCCACAGTTATGGAACAAGCTTCTAATCGGTGTTGAGGATTCAGACACACACACACACACACACACAGTGTCCGTGTTCATGTCCAGGCTGAAAACACATTTATTTATCCAAACCTTGAATCAGTAGTGTCAGAATCAGGAGGGATGATGGATATAAAGGATTTGGAGAACTGGGATATCTGTATGCTGTCGTCCCCCTACTCTCCCACCTTCACTCAGGTTTATTGATGGTGGTGTGATGGGTCAGATCTTATCCCAGAGGTCCCTCATATCTGTGGGATACCTTCTAGTTCTCCATTTTAGTTCTGCGGTTATATATAATATTGCCGTCCACAACTGTAATGGACTGTAATGAACTGTAATGAACTGTAATGGAATGGGTAACTGTAATGAACTGTAATGAACTGTAATGAACTGTAATGAAGTGTAATGAAGTGTAATGAAGTGTAATGAAGTGTAATGAAGTGTAATGAAGTGTAATGGACTGTAATGAACTGTAATGAACTGTAATGAACTGTAATGAACTGTAATGAACTGTAATGGACTGTAATGGACTGTAATGAAGTGTAATGACTGTAATGAACTGTAACTGTAATGAACTGTAATGACTGTAATGAACTGTAATGAACTGTAATGAACTGTAATGAACTGTAATGAACTGTAATGAACTGTAATGAACTGTAATGAACTGTAATGAACTGTAATGAACTGTAATGAACTGTAATGAACTGTAATGGACTGTAATGAACTGTAATGAACTGTAATGAACTGTAATGAAGTGTAATGAAGTGTAATGAACTGTAATGAACTGTAATGAACTGTAATGGACTGTAATGAAGTGTAATGAAGTGTAATGAAGTGTAATGAAGTGTAATGAAGTGTAATGAAGTGTAATGAACTGTAATGGACTGTAATGAAGTGTAATGAAGTGTAATGGACTGTAATAAGTCAACGACTGTACAGTATCTTTAACTTTTACACAACTATAATCCACATATCTCTCTCTCTGTCTCTGTCTATTTATACATGCCCCCGAGAGACCAGTATTCCTGCCCTTCTCATCATTTACATTACATTTACAGCATTTGGCAGACGCCCTTATCCAGAGCGACTTACAACTGAGCAATGGAGGGTTAAGGGCCTTGCTCAAGGGCCCACTAGTGACAGCTTGGTGGTGGTGGGGTTTGAACCCGTGATCTTCCGTGTTCTGGGTCTTCCCAAAGGCCTTGTCCTGGTGGGACATGGCCGAAACACGGGAGGTGTATGGAATGGAAGGCGCCCAGGAGGCATCCGAAATAGATCCCAGAGCCACGCCAGCTGGCCCCTCTCGATGTGGAGGAGCAGCTGATCTCCTCTCAGAGTGCCTGAACTTCTCACCCTATCCCTAAGAAAGCGCCCAGCTACCCTGCGAAGGAAGCTCATTTCGGCCACTTGTATTCGGGAGCTTGTCCTTTTGGTCATGACCCAAAGGTGAGGGTGCTGAGAGACAATATCCTGCGGTCCCCAAACCAGATTCCCTCCAGCCCCTGACTGCTCCTAGAAATTCTGTCCATAAAAATAATGAACAGAACCGGTGACGGCCTTGCCGGAGTCCATCGACTGTCCTGGGAACGCCTGGGTGTCCCCACGGAGGAGCTAGAGAAAGTGTCTAGAGAGAGCAAAGTCTGGGCATCTCCACTTAGACTGCTGCCCCCGTGACCCGGTCCTGGATAAGCGGTAGATGATGGATGTAATTGAGTTGAATCTACACATAGTGTATTAGGAGTATATGGGAGAATCGTGTATAGGAGAACATCAAGAAACTTGGTAAACGCAGCAGAAAAGTAGGTTCATCTCTAAAACTTAAAATCTTAGATCAGGTGTGAGGAGTCTGAAACTTTCCAACATCCTGAAGTTTCGTTACACAAAGAGAAGATCCATAAATCACATCACCATGTTCCGATGGTGAACACACAATCCACAGATTCAGTTTCAGCATTATTCATGCATTGGAGCTCTATGATCATCCTTACCTGTAGGTGGCACTGATCTACAAGTCTGCTAAAGAGCTCTTAGAATCTGCAGTCCCACAGAACAGCCACTAGATGGAGATAAATGGCGTTATGATGCTGGCTGTATCGACGCCGTGTGTTCCTCAGCATGGACTCGGATCAAGTCAAGTCAAGTCAAGAGGTTTTTATTGTCATTACACCACATATATCTGAGTGTGTACACGGTGAAATGAGACAACGTTTCTCCAGGACCCCGGTGCTACACAACACAACATATAACACAAACACAACAACACAATGCTGAGGACCAGGCTAAGTTTGTCCTCGCTACATCATGTTCAGATCTTTCATTATTCCACAAAATACCTCCTTTTAACAATTTCTCTTTACTGATTTATAACGTACTTCATCTTCAACCTGAGGGTTCACCTCACACCGATCCACACCTCACACCGATCCACACCGATCCACACATCACACCGATCCACACCTTCCACACCTACATCACATCCCACACCGATCACACCGATCACACACCCACACCACAACCTCCACACCGATCCACACCTCACACCGATCCACACCGATCCACACCTCACACCGATCCACACCTTATACATCACATCCCACACCTCACACCGATCCACACCTCACACCGATCCACACCTCACACCGATCCACACCTCACACCTCACACCGATCCACACCTTATACATCACATCCCACACCTCACACCGATCCCACACCCACACCTCACACCGATCCACACCTCACACCGATCTACACCTACACATCCCACCAACGTATACATCACATCCCACACCGTATACATAACATCCCACACCTCACACCGATCCACCCTCACACATCACACCGATCCACACCTCACACCGATCCACACCTCACACCGATCCACACCTTATACATCACATCCCACACCTCACACCGATCCACACCTCACACCGATCCACACCTCACACCGATCCACACCTCACACCGATCCACACCTTATACATCCACATCCCACACCTCACACCGATCCACCCCACCCACACACTCCCACTCATACATCACATCCCTCACCTCACACCGATCCACACCTCACACCGATCCACACCTTATACATCACATCCCACACCTCACACATCTCACACCTCATCCACACCTCACACCGATCCACACCAAAATCACACCCACACCGATCACATCCACACCTTAAACATCACATCCCACACCTCACACCGACCACTCCACACCTCACACCGATCCGCCACACCTCACACCGATCCACACCTCACACATCACATCACATCACATCCCACACCTCACACCGATCCACACCTCACACCCCACACCTCACACATCACACCGTCCACACCTCACACATCACATCCCACACCTCACACCGATCCACACCTTATACATCACATCCCACACCTCACACCTCACACCGATCCACACCTCACACCGATCCACACCTCACACCGATCAACACCTCACCCGATCACACATCAATCTACATGATCCACACCTTATACATCACATCCCTCACCTCACACCGCTCCACACCTCACACCGATCCACACCTCACACCTCACACCGATCCACACCTCACACACCCGATCACACCGATCCACACCTTATACATCACATCCCACACACTCACACCGATCCACACCTCACACATCGATCCACACCTCACACCGATCCACCCCACACCTTATACATCACATCCCACACCTCACACCGATCCACACCTCACACCGATCCACACCTCACACCGATCCACACCTCACATCACATCCCACCCTCACACTCACACGTACATCACATCCCACACCTCACACCTCACACCGATCCACACCTCACACCGATCAACACCTCACACCGATCCACACCTTATACATCACATCCCACACCTCACACCGATCCACACCCACACACCGATCCACACCTCACACCGATCCACACCTCACACATCCATCTCACATCCACACCACACCTCCACACACCGATCACACCGATCCCACCTCACCGATCACATCCCTTAGCCATCACATCCCATACACACTGATCCACACCTCACACCGATCCACACCTCACACCATCACCTCACACAACCTCACATCTACATCCATCCCACACCGTATACATCACATCCCACACCTCACACCTACATACATCACATCCCACCTCACACCATCACACCGATCCACACCTCACACCGCGATCACACCGATCTACACCTTCCACACCTACATCACATCCCACACACCGATCACACACATCACACACCTCCACACCTCACACCTCACCACATCACACCCCACACCTCACACATCACACCCCACACCTCACACATCACACCCCACACCTCACACATCACACCCCACACCTCACACATCACACCCCACACCGTATCCACATCACATCGATCCACACACATACATCATCACATCACACCTCACACACCTCACACATCCACACACACACATCCCACACTGATACATCACACCTCACACATCACAGCATCACACACAACGATCCACACCTTACATCACATCACAAACCGTCCCAACACCACATCACACCTCTCATCCACACCTCACACACCCGATCCACACCTCAAACCCTCACCGATCCACACCTCACACCGATCCACGCTCACATCCCACACCATATCACATCACATCCACACCCCACAATCACACCTATACAAATCACATCCCCACACACCTCACACCCCCCGTCCACAACCTCACACACAACTCCCCCCCACATCCCATCAACCTCCACCATATCCCTCACACTACCGATCACACCCACCTCACACCTCACACCCACATCCCGATCCACACCTTATCATCACATCCCACACCTCATACCGATCCACACCTCACACCGATCAACACCTCACACCGATCCACACCTCACACATCACACCCACACCTCACACCTCACATCCACCTCATCCACACCTCACACCCACACCGATCACACCTCACACCCGACCTCACACCTTATCCCACATCACACCGTATACCCACACTCCCATCACCCCACACCACATCACACATCCACACACCTCACACATCACACACCCACACCGTATACATCACTCCCATCACCCTCACACCGATCCACACCCTATCACCACATCACACCTCACACCGATCCACACCTTATACATCACATCCCACACCTCACACACCGATCTCACACATCCCATCACACCGATCCACACCTCACACCGATCCACACCTTATACATCACATCCCTCACCTCACACCGATCCACACCTCACACACGATCCACACCTCACACCGATCACACCAATCACACTCCCACACACACACTCCCAACACCGTATACATCCTCACATACATCACACCCACACCTCACACATCACACCCCACACATCACATCCCACACCTCACACATCACACCCCACACCTCACACATCACACCCCACACCTCACACCTCATCACACCCCACACCTCACACCCATCACACCTCCACACCTCACACCGATCCACACCTCACACATCCTCACCATACATCACATCCCACACCTCACACATCACATCCACACCTCACACCTCACACCCATCCACACCTCACACCGATCCACACCGATCACCCACACCTCACACCGACATCCCACACCTCACACACGATCCACAATCCCACACATCACATCTCCATCACACGCACTCCCACACGTATACATCACATCCCACACCTGACATCACATCCCATCCCACACACCCCACACCTCATACATCACATCCCACACCTCCACCGATCCACACCTCACACCGATACACACCGATCAACACCTCACACCGATCCACACCTCACACATCACATCCCACACCTCACACATCACATCCCACACCTCACACACATCATACATCACACCCCACACCTCATATCACATCCCACACCGTATCATCACCCCACACCTCATACATCACATCCCACACCTCACACCGATCCACACCTCATACATCACCACCTCACACCGATACTCCACCCACCCTATACATCACCTCACATCCCACCTCACCTCATCACCTCACCCATCCCACCTTCCACATCCCCCCCCCAATCACATCCCCTCACCCGATCCACATCACACCCAACCACACAAAAACCGATCCACACCTCACACTCACATCCCACACCTCACACACACCCACACCTCACACTCACATCCCACACCGTCTACATCACACTCCTCCCACACCGTATCACCCTCACATCCCCACCTCACACATCCCCCCCCCATCACCCTCAACCCACCCCTCACCCCGATCCACACCCACCCAACATCCTACATCACATCACACCTCACACCGATCCACACCTCACACCGATCAACACCTCACACCGATCCACACCTCACACCGATCACACATCACATCCCTCACCTCACCTCACACCGATCCACACCTTATACATCACATCCCTCACCTCACACCGATCCACACCTCACCCGATCCACACCCATCACATCCCTCACATCCACCGATCCACACCTCACACCCCTCACCTCACACCCCACACCTCACACCGATCCACACCTTATCACATCCACATCGATCCACACCTTATACATCACATCCCACCACCTCCACACCTCACCCACACCTCACACCGATCCACACCTCACACCGATCCACACCTCACACCGATCCACACCTTATACATCACATCCCACACCTCACACCCATCACCGTATACATCCACACCGATCCACACCGATCCACACCGATCCACACCTCACACCGATCCACACCTTATACATCCACATCCCACACCTCACACCGATCCACACCTCACACCGATCCACACCTCCACACCTCACATCACACCTCCACCGACACCTCACACCGATCCACACCTTATACATCACATCCCTCACCTCACACCGATCCACACCTTATACATCACATCCCACACCTCACACCGATCCACACCTCACACCGATCCACACCTTATACATCACATCCCACCCCTCACACCGATCCACACCTCACACCGATCCACACCTTATACATCACATCCCTCACCTCACACCGATCCACACCTTATACATCACATCCCACACCTCACACATCACACCCCACACCTCACACCCACACCTCACACCCCACACCTCACACATCACACCCCACACCTCACACCATCACCCCCACACACCGATCAATCACACTCACACACCTTATCCACACACCTCACACCCAGATCCACCCTCCACATCACACCGATCCACACCGATCCACACCTCACACCGATCAACACCTCACACCGATCCACACCTTATACATCACATCCCCCCTCACCTCACACCGATCCACACCTTATACATCACATCCCACACCTCACCCTCACACCGATCCACACCTCCCCGTATATACATCACATCCCACACCTCACACCGATCCACACCTCACACCGATCCACACCTTATACATCACATCCCACACCTCACACCGATCCACACCTCACACCGATCCACACCTCACACCGATCCACACCCCACACATCACATCCCACACCTCACACCGATCCACACCTCACACATCCCATCCCACCTCACACCCGATCCACAATCACACTCACAAACACCGATCCACACCTTATACATCACATCCCACACCTCCACACATCCCGATTCCACACCTCACACCGATCCACACCTCCACAACCCGAGCCACTCACCCACCTACACACAAATCCCACCCCGATCCACACCTCCCACACCTCACACCGATCCACACCTCACACATCACACCTCCCACACCTCACACATCACACCCCACACCTCACACATCACACCCCACACCTCACACCGTATCACACCCATCCCACCACACCCTCCACCCCATCCCAACCGTCCCCACCCTCACACTCACCTTATACATCACACCCACACCCAACATCCTTCACACCGATCACACCACACCCTCCACACCAATCACATCCCACAACTCCCACCGCCATCACTCACCCCTCCACCTCACACCGATCCACCCCACCGATCATCACACACAACGTCCCACACCTCACACCGATCCACACCTCACACCGATCCACACCTTATACATCACCCATCACCACACCCACACCTCATACCCTCACACCTCTCCACACCTCACACCGATCCACACCTTATACATCACATCCCTCACCTCACACCGATCCACACCTCACACCGATCCACACCTTATACATCACATCCCTCACCTCACACCGATCCACACCTCACACCGATCCACACCTCACACCGATCCACACCTCACACACCTTATACATCACATCCCACACCCCACACATCACATCCCACACCTCACACATCACATCCACACCTCACACCGTGTATCACATCCCATCACCCTCACACCGACCGATCCACACCTCACACCGATCACACCTCACACCGATCCACACCTTATACATCACATCCCACACCTCACACCGATCCACACCTTATACACACATCCACACCTCACACCGATCCACACCTCACACCGATCCCACACCTTATACATCACATCCCACACCTCACACCCATCCACACCTCACACCGATCCACACCGATCCACACCTCACACCGATCCACACCTCACACCGATCCACACCTCACACCGATCCACACCTTATACATCACATCCCACACCTCACACCGATCCACACCTCACACCGATCCACACATCACACCGTCCACACCTCACACCACGTCACATAGCATCACACCTCACACCGATCCACACCTCACACATCACATCCCACACCGTATACCACACACCGTCACCCACACCGTCACACACCCTCACCTCACACCGATCCACACCTTATACATCACATCCCACACCGTATACATCACATCCCACACCTCACACATCACCTCACACCTCTCCACACCTCACACCGATCCACACCTCCACATCCCACACCTCACACATCACACCCCACACCTCACACATCACACCCCACACCTCACACATCACACCCCACACCTCACACATCACATCCCCACACCCCCACACCTCACACCGATCCACATCCTCACACCTCACACATCACATCCCACACCGTATACATCACATCCCACACCTCACATACTCAACATCACACCTCACACCGATCCACACCTCACACATCCGATCCACACCTCACACCGATCCACACCTCACACATCACATCCCACACCTCACACATCACATCCCACACCTCACATACATCACATCCCACACCGTATACATCACATCCCCCACCTCACACCGATCCACACCTCACACCGATCAACACCTCACACCGATCCACACCTCATCACATCCCACACCTCACACATCACACCCCACACCTCACACATCCACACCTCACACATCCTCACACCGATCACATCCCACACCTCACACCCACATCCCACACCTCACACCGATCCACACCGATCATCACACATCACATCCCACACCTCACACCGATCCACACCTCACACATCCACACCTCCCCGATCACACCTCACACCGATCCACACCTTATACATCACATCCCTCACCTCACACCGATCCACACCTTATACATCACATCCCTCACCTCACACCGATCCACACCTCACACCGATCACATCACACCGATCCCACACCTCACACATCACACCCCACACCTCACACATCACACCCCACACCTCACACATCCTCCAGACACCTTATACATCACATCCCACATCCCACACCGATACATACACATCCTCACATTACATCACATCCCTCACCTCACACCTCACACCTCTCGCACCTCACACCGATCCACACCTTATACATCACATCCCACACCTTATACTCACTCACATCACAGACATCCACACCTCCACCACCGATCCCCCCCTCACACCGATCACACCTCACACCGACACCTCACACCTCACATCGATCCACACCTCACACATCACATCCCACACCTCACACTCACATCCCACAGCGTATACATCACATCCCACACCGCATCACATCACACCCCACACCTCACACATCCCACACCCACACCTCACACATCACATCCCACACCTCACACCGATCCACACCTCACACACAACATCACATCCCTCACCTCACACCGATCCACACCTCACACATCACATCCCACACCTCACACATCACATCCCACAGCGTATACATCACATCCCACACCGTATACATCACATCCCACCACCTCACACCGATCCACACCGATCACACCTCACACCTCACACCGATACCTCACACCCACACGATCCACACCTCCACACCTCATCCACACCTCACACCGATCCACACCTCATACATCACATCCCACACCGTATACATCACATCCCACACCTCACATACATCCCACATCACACTCCCAACCGATCATCACATCCCACACCTCACATCACATCACACCGATCCACACCTCACACACACATCACATCCCACACCGTATACATCACATCACACCTCATACATCACACCCAACACCTAACACTGCCCCACACCTCACACATCACATCCCACACGTATACATCACATCCCACACCGTATACATCACATCCCACACCGTATACACATCACCTCACCTGATCCACACCTCACACCGATCCACACTCACACGATCCACACCTCACACCTCTCCACACCTCACACCGTCCACACCTCACATCATCATCCCACACTGTATACATCACATCCCACACCGTATACATCACATCCCACACCGCTCACACACCCTCACACCACACTCACACGATCCACACCTCACACCGATACATACACACATCCCATCACATCCCACACCTATCCACACCTCACACATCACACCCACATCACCTACACACTGTATACATCACATCCCACACCGTATACATCACATCACAACCTCACATCACATCCACACACCTCACACACACACTCCACACCGTCATCACATCCACACCCCACACCTCACACCTCACACATCACACACCACACCTCACACATCACATCCCACACCGTATACATCACATCCCACACCTTCCACCCTCAATCCACACCTCATACATCACATCCCACACCATATACATCACACCCCACACCTCATACATCACATCCCACACCAATCCACACCTCACACATCACATCCCACACCTTACACCTCTCTACACCGTATACATCACATCCCACATCTCACTCATCACATCCCACACCGTATACATCACATCCCACACATCACATCCCACACCTCACACCTCTCCACGCCTCACACCTCTCCACACCTCACACCGATCCACACCTCACACATCTCATCCCACACTGTATACATCACATCCCACACTGTATACATCACATCCCACACCTCACACCGATCCACACCTCACACATCACATCCCACACCTCACACCGATCCACACCTCACACCTCTACACCTTATACATCACATCCCACACCTCACACCTCTCCACGCCTCACACCTCTCCACACCTCACACCTCTCCACACCGTATACATCACATCCCACACCTCACATCACATCCCACACTGTATACATCACATCCCACACCTCACACATCACACCCCACACCTCACACAATCCCACACCCCTCACATCACATCACAACAGTATACATCACATCCCACACCTCACACCATCCGATCCACACCTCACACATCCACATCCCCACACCGTATACATCACATCCCACACCGTATACATCACATCCACACACCTCACACCTCATCCTACACCGTATACATCACATCCCACACCTCACACCTCTCCACACCTCACACCGATCCACACCTCACACATCCCACATCCACACCTCATACATCACATCCCACACCGTATACATCACATCCCACCACATCACACCGTATCACACACCTCATCACATCACATCCCACACCTCATACATCACATCCCACACCTCATACATCACACCCACACACCCCCCACACCTCATAAATCACATCCCGCACCGTATACATCATATCCCACACCGTATACATCACATCTCACACCGATCCACACCTCATATGGTCCCACATATATCACACCCCACACCTCATACATCACACCCCACACCCATCATACCACACCTCACACCCCATCACACCTCACACCCCCCCCCTCACACCTCCACACCTCATACATCACATCCCACACCTCATACATCACACCCCACACCTCATACATCACATCCCACACCTCATACATCACACCCCACACCTCCCACACCTACATCACACCCCACACCTCATACATCACATCCCACACCTCATACATCACATCCCACCCCCACACCTCACCTCATACATCACACCCCACACCTCATACATCACACCCCACACCTCATACATCACATCCCACACCTCCACACTCACATCACACCCGATCCACACATCACACCCATCCCACACCTCACACTGATCATCACACCCACACTTACACCTACATCACATCCCTCACCTCACACCGATCCACACCTCATACATCACATCCCACACCTAACACTGAATACATCACACTTCACACTTCATACATAACATCCCACACCTCATACATCACACCCACACCTCATACATCACCCCAACCTCATACATCACACCCCACACCCCATACATCACACCCCACACCTCATACATCACATCACCCCACACATCTCATACATCACACATCCATACATCATCCCCCACTCCTCACTACATTCACATCACCCACACCTCATACATCACACAGTCCCACACCTCATACATCACATCCCACACCTCATACATCACACCCCACACCTCATACATCACATCCCACACCTCATACATCACATCCCACACCTCATACATCACACCCCACACCTCATACATCACACCCCACACCTCATACATCACACCCCACACCCCATACATCACACCCCACACCTCATACATAACACCCCACACCTCATACATCACACCCCACACCCACATACATCACACCCCACACCTCATACATAACACCCCACACCTCATACATCACACCCCACACCTCATACATCACACCCCACACTACACATCTAACACTGTATACATCACACAACCCCACACCTCATACATCACATCCCACACCGTATACATCATATCCCACACCGTATACATCACATCCCACACCTCATACATCACATCCCACACCGTATACATCATATCCACACCTCACACCTCATCATACATCACATCCCACACATCGTATACATCACATCCCACACCGTATACATCACATCCCACACCGTATACATCACATCCCACACTCTCACACCGATCACACCTATACATCACATCCCACACCTTATACTTTACATCTCACACCTGCAGTGTCTCATCACACTTGTTTCTGCTTTACAGCCCTGTTTCAATGTTCTACCACAAGTTCTACCACAGAACACAACCACATTTCTACCATAATCACACATCAAGGACAAATACAAGAATGTGTGTGTACAGTATGTGTATGTGTTTGTGTGTATGCTTGTGTGTGTGTGTGTGTACAGTTTGTCAGTTTGTCAGTGTGTGTGTGTGTGTCTCAGACCTACATCCTCTATTTTTCTTTCTATTTGATCTCTCAGTCTCTGTCCTTGTTGTTTGTGCTGAAAGGATGAAGTTTGGGCAGAACATCAGAAACCTAATAAAACTCCTTTCAGACACCATTGTTCTCCTGCACCAGATCACTGTCTGTTTATTTTTAATTCATCCGAGTGCCTCATTCACACAGGTGTGTGTGTGTGTGTGTGTGTGTGTGTGTGTGTGTGTGTGTGTGTAATTGAGGGGCACAACAGGACATCCGAAGGTCAGGAGATTTATGAGACACAACAGAGGATTAGTGTTTAAGTTTAATCCCAGTTTCCATGGAAACCAGTGAACCAGTAAGAAAGTTTGTATTTAAGTCCAATCAGAAACATACTGCTCTGTCTCCTATCCAATCAGAAACATACTGCTCTGTCTCTTATCCAATCAGAAACATACTGCTCTGTCTCTTATCCAATCAGAAACATACTGCTCTGTCTCTTATCCAATCAGAAACATACTGCTCTGTCTCCTTATCCAATCAGAAACATACTGCTCTGTCTCTTATCCAATCAGAAACATACTGCTCTGTCTCTTAATCAGAAACATACTGCTCTGTCTCTTATCCAATCAGAAACATACTGCTCTGTCTCTTATCCAATCAGAAACATACTGCTCTGTTTCTTATCCAATCAGAAACATACTGCTCTGTCTCTTATCCAATCAGAAACATACTGCTCTGTCTCCTTATCCAATCAGAAACATACTGCTCTGTCTCTTATCCAATCAGAAACATACTGCTCTGTTTCTTAGCCAATCAGAAACATACTGCTCTGTCTCTTATCCAATCAGAAACATACTGATCTGTCTCTTATCCAATCCGGACACTACAGTGAACTGAGAATGAAGGGGAAATGTAATTATTAATGAAATGTAATTATTAATGAAATATAATTTATAATAAAATAAATAAAAGAGAAGAGCGAGCGCAGAACCCGTCACCTCGTTGCCTCTGTGTGGCGTCTCAGTGACCTGAGGGGTAAACAGGTGAACAGTGGGTGTGTCCCAGTGCATTGTGGGATATCCCCTGGGATGGGACTGTATGTGGGGCAGGTGATGTGATCCGCTCGTCTCTTTTTGCCCCCATGAGGCAGCAGGGCAGTGGGAACAGGGCGGCTGTGGGGCAGCTTTGTGCTCTGGCTTTTGTATCACCCTGTTCCCACGGTCTGACTTCACACACACACACACACACACACACACACACACACACACACACACCTGGGTCTCTGAATGGAGATCAGAGATCAGCCAGCGCTCATACACTCTATCCCTGATTCCAGATCTCTCTTTCTACTAGAAGAGCAATTTCAGTTCAGATCTCATTCAGACTCTTTTTTACCTCCAGCTCGGGTTCTCTTCATTTTCAGCTTTTGTTCTACATGTCTGGTTCTCCAGGAGTCCATGCTCCTCTGCCTTCTACCTTTTATTTGTAGATCCAGAACGTTGTATTTGATACACAAGTCCAAATCAGTTGAGTTGTAGAGCTCTGAGGTCAGATCATCTCCGCTGGTCTGGTGCACATCTACATTCACATATAAACCTCCTCCTGAGTTTAAGATTCGTATCTAGAACGGCTTTTTCTCCTCATCCTAACGTCTTTGGTTCTCCTTCTATTCTACAGCATCAGTGTTAGATGCAGTGTGAGGTCAGTTGTTGAATGAAGGATGTTGTAACATGTGACTTCATTTATTTATTTTGTTGGAACTTGTTGAGTCTTGTTTAGGTTCATTCCAGAACCTTCAATCTCAGTCCTGTTCACGCTTTGTAATTCTCATGAAATTCTGATTGGGTTCTGTAACCTGGACTCCTGCAGAACCTCCCGGTCTTAACCATGTTCTCCTTCAGCTCTCTGACCTCAGCACACACACACACACACACACACACACACACACACACACACACACACACATCCTCACACTGTGTGTGTGTGTTGAGGTTTGTGTGGTTCATATTAAACTGTTCATTGATCCGCCCAACTGGCGCCTTGGTGAAACTCTGGATTTGCGCGCACGCATACACACACACACACACACACACACACACACACACACACACACACACACACACAACCAGAAAACATGATTATCAACAAAATATAAAAGGCTACATGTGTGTGAGTGACTGAGCATGTGTGTGTAAAAGTGTGTATCTGTGCATGCATCAGTGTGTGTGTGTGTGTGTGTGTGTGTTTATCAGCTGCTGCTCTTATCTGATTCGAGTTTGTTTTCCTCACTTCAGTTCTTAAGAAAAACAACTGTACAAAAGTATGAACACACACACACACACACACACACACACACACACACACACACACACACTCTTTTCTCGTTTGTATTTTGTAGTCAGTCTCTCTCTCTCTCTCTCTCTCTCTCTCTCTCTCTCTCTCTCTCTCTCTCTCTCTCTCTCTCTCCGCCTCCTTTATTCTTCCCTCCACTCTGTAGTTCTGTGATTGGTTCCTGTGTGAAGTGTAGGACACGCCTACCAGGAAATGTTCCCTCCCACTCAGACTTTTTCTTGATCTCTCACACTTTTTCTCTTTCTTTACACTCATAAGTTCTCTGAGTGTATCAGTCTTCAACCTTTCATCCTGCAACACCTCGCTATTGTGAGTACTGTGTGTGTGTGTGTGTGTGTGTGTGTGTGTGTGTGTGTGTGTGTGTGTGAGAGTGCGCGGGCGCGACTGTGTGTGTGAGACTGTGTGTATGATCCTGGCAGTGGTTATAGCACACGTGGAGCTGCAGGCAAATAAAGAATGTCTGTGTGTGTCTGTGTGTGTCTGTGTGTGTGTGTGTGTGTGTGTGTGTGTGTGTGTGTGCTGGTTTAATTGCATGAATAATTTAGCTTAAATAAGAGGGTTATTACGTCAAACATAAAAACATCTTCAATTTAAGTGCAACAACAACAACAATAACAATAATAATAATAATAATAATATAATATAATTATTGTCGTTGCTGTTGTTGTTGTTATTATAAGGTTGTGTTCATTATGTGGTTTCTGGTAAGTAAATCAACAATGAACAAATGTAAAGTGAAAGTTTTTCTTGCAAGATCAAAGAACAAATGAAATGACTGGAGATATTATGGAATGAAGGCTATATTGTATAGAGTGATGTATAGTAGTGAGACAGGAGTGTATAGTGTGGGTTATAGTAGTGCGAGTGTAAGTGGTGTAGTGTAGACAGTAGTGTATATTGTGGTGTATAGTAGTGAGACAGGAGTGTATAGTGTGGGTTATAGTAGTGTGACGAGTAAGTAGTGTATATTGTGGTGTATAGTAGTGAGACAGGAGTGTATAGTGTGGGTTATAGTAGTGCGAGTGACAGTAGTGTATATTGTGGTGTATAGTAGTGATATTGTGATGTATAGTAGTGAGACAGGAGTGTATAGTGTGGGTTATAGTAGTGCGACAGTAGTGTATATTGTGGTGTATAGTAGTGAGACAGGAGTGTATAGTGTGGGTTATAGTAGTGCGAAAGTAGTGTATATTGTGGTGTATAGTACTGAGAGGGAGTGTATGGTGTGGGATATAGTAGTGCAACACTATTGAATATTGTGGTGTATAGTAGTGTATAGTGTGGGGTTTAGTAGTGCGACAGTAGTGTATAGTGTGGTGTATAGTAGTGAGACAGTAGTTTATAGTGTGGGATATAGTCGTGCGACAGTAGTGTATATTGTGGTGTATAGTAGTGAGACAGTAGTGTATAGTGTGGCGTATAGTAGTGAAACAGTAGTGTACAGTGTGGTGTATAGTAGTGAGACAGCAGTGTATAGTGTGGTGTATATTAGTTAGACAGAAGTGTATAGTGTGGGGTATAGTAGTGAGATAGTAGTGTATAGTGTGGTGTATAGTAGTGAGACAGTAGTGTATAGTGTGGTGTATAGTAGTGAGAGGGTAGTAGAGACAGTAGTGTATAGTGTGGTGTATAGTAGTAACACAGTAGTGTATAGTGTGGCGTATAGTAGTGAGACAGTAGTGTATAGTGTGGTGTATAGTAGTGACAGTAGTAGACAGTAGTGTATAGTGTGGTGTATAGTAGTGAGACAGTAGTGTATAGTGTGGTGTATAGTAGTGAGACAGTAGTGTATAGTGTGGTGTATAGTAGTGAGTGTGGTGTATAGTAGTAACACAGTAGTGTATAGTGTGTTGTGTATAGTGTGGCATATAGTAGTGAGACAGTAGTGTATAGTGTGGTTGTATAGTAGTGAGACAGTAGTGTATAGTGTGGTGTATAGTAGTGAGACGGTAGTGTATAGTGTGAGACAGTAGTGTATAGTGTGTTGTATAGTAGTGAGACAGTAGTGTATAGTGTGGTGTATAGTAGTAACACAGTAGTGTATAGTGTGGTGTATAGTAGTGAGACAGTAGTGTATAGTGTGGTGTATAGTAGTAACACAGTAGTGTATAGTGTGGTGTATAGTAGTGAGACAGGTAGTGTATAGTGTGGTGTATAGTAGTGAGACAGTAGTGTATAGTGTGGTGTATAGTAGTGAGTGTGGTGCATAGTAGTAGTAGTGTATAGTAGTGAGACAGTAGTGTATAGTGTGGTGTATAGTAGTGAGACAGTAGTGTATAGTGTGTTGTATAGTAGTGAGACTGGAGTGTATGGTGTGGTGTATAGTAGTGAGACAGTAATGTATAGTGTGGTGTATAGTAGTGAGACAGTAGTGTATAGTGTGGTGTATAGTAGTGAGACAGTAGTGTATAGTGTGGTGTATAGTAGTGAGACAGTGTATAGTGTGGTGTATAGTAGTGAGACAGTAGTGTATAGTGTGGTGTATAGTAGTGACACAGTAGTGTATAGTGTGGTGTATAGTAGTGAGACAGTAGTGTATAGTGTGGTGTATAGTAGTGACAGAGTAGTGTAGTAGTAGTGAGACAGTAGTGTATAGTGTGGTGTATAGTAGTGAGACAGTAGTGTATAGTGTGGTGTATAGTAGTGAGACAGTAGTGTATAGTGTGGTGTATAGTAGTGAGACACAGTGGAGTGTATGGTGTGGTGTGGTGTATAGTAGTGAGACAGTAGTGTGGTGTATAGTGTGAGTGTAGTAGTGGTGTATAGTAGTGAGAGAGTAGTGTATAGTAGTAACACAGTAGTGTATAGTGTGGTGTATAGTAGTGAGACAGGAGTGTATGGTGTGGTGTATAGTAGTGAGACAGTAATGTATAGTGTGGTGTATAGTAGTGAGACTGGAGTGTATGGTGTGGTGTATAAGCTGGGGTATTCAAAGATATACATGCTGTAATGTACATGTTACCTATAAAGGCTATTCATTCATTCATTCAATTCATTCTATAGTAGTAGTATATAGTATATTGTTATGTTTAGTGAATAGTAGTGAGACTGTAGAGAATATACTGTATTGAGGTTGTAGTGTATAGTGTGGTGTACAGTAGTAAGAGTAGTGCATACTATAGTGTATAGTTGTGAGACAGTAGTGTATTAAGAATGTAATGTGTAATGAGGCTGGTTTAGTGTATAGTAGTGAGAGTGTATTGTACAGTATAGTGAATAATGGTGAGACTGTACTGTAGAGTGTAGTGTATAGCAGTGAGAGTATAGTGAAACTGTATAGTGTAGTAGTGAGAGTGTAGTGTATAGTGTTGTATAGTAGTGAGACTGTAATATATATAGGACTAGTGTAGAGAAATGAAGCAGTAGTATTGAGGTTGTAGTGTATAGCGTAGTGCAGAGTAGTAAGAGTAGTGTATACTGTGGTGTATTGTTGTGAGATTGTATTGTGTAGTGTAAAGAAGTGACAGTAATGTGTAGTAGTTAAATAATAGTAGTGTTTAGTGTAGAGTTTCGTTACGTCTGTGCAGAAGGTCTGAGATTCCTAACCACAGCATCCTCTCCCTCATCCACTCCCTCCTGTCCTCATCCACTCCCTCGTCCTGTAACTCATCCACTCCCTCGTCCTGTCCCTCATCCACTCCCTCGTCCTGTCCCTCATCCACTCCCTCGTCCTGTCACTCATCCACTCCCTCGTCCTGTCCCTCATCCACTTCCTCGTCCTGTCACTCATCCACTCCCTCGTCCTGTCCCTCATCCACTCCCTCGTCCTCATCCACTTCCTCCCTCATCCACTTCCTCGTCCTGTAACTCATCCACTCCCTCGTCCTGTCCCTCATCCACTCCCTCGTCCTGTCCCTCATCCACTCCCTCGTCCTCCACTCCCTCGTCCTGTCTCATCCACTTCCTCGTCCTGTCACTCCCTCGTCCTGTCCCTCATCCACTCCCTCGTCCTCTCCCTCATCCACTCCCGTCCTGTCACTCCCTCGTCCTGTCATCCACTCCTCTCGTCCTGTCCTCATCCACTCCTCGTCCTGTCACTCATCCACTCCCTCGTCCTGTCCCTCATCCACTCCCTCGTCCTGTCACTCATCCACTCCCTCGTCCTGTCCCTCATCCACTCCTCGTCCTGTCACTCATCCACTCCCTCGTCCTGTCCCTCATCCACTTCCTCGTCCTGTAACTCATCCACTCCCTCGTCCTGTCCCTCATCCACTTCCTCGTCCTGTAACTCATCCACTCCCTCGTCCTGTAACACTCATCCACTCCCTCGTCCTGTCACTCATCCACTCCCTCGTCCTGTAACCCTCATCCACTCCCTCGTCCTGTCACTCATCCACTCCCTCGTCCTGTCACTCATCCACTCCCTCGTCCTGTCACTCATCCACTCCCTCGTCCTGTCACTCATCCACTCCTCGTCCTGTCCTCATCCACTCCTCGTCCTGTCATCACTCCCTCGTCCTCATCCACTCCCTCGTCCTGTCCCTCATCCACTCCTCGTCCTCCCTCACTCCTCATCCACTCCCTCGTCCTGTCCCTCATCCACTCCCTCGTCCTGTCCCTCATCCACTCCACTCCTGTAACTCATCCACTCCCTCGTCCTGTCCCTCATCCACTCCCTCGTCCTGTCCCTCATCCACTCCCTCGTCCTGTCACTCATCCACTCCTCGTCCTGTCACTCATCCACTCCCTCGTCCTGTCACTCATCCCTCCCTCGTCCTGTCACTCACTCCCTCGTCCTCTCCCTCATCCACTCCCTCGTCCTGTCCTCATCACTCATCCACTCCCTCGTCCTGTCCCTCATCCACTCCTCGTCCTCTCCCTCATCCACTCATCCACTCCCTCGTCCTGTCACTCATCCACTCCCTCGTCCTGTCACTCATCCACTCCTCGTCCTGTCACTCATCCACTCCCTCGTCCTCTCCCTCATCCACTCCCTCGTCCTCTCCCTCACTCCAATCTCGTCCTCGTCCTGTCCACTCCCTCCCACTCCTCGTCCTGTCATCCACTCCCTCGTCCTGTCACTCATCCACTCCCTCGTCCTGTCACTCATCCACTCCTCGTCCTGTAACTCATCCACTCCCTCGTCCTCCTCCCTCTCATCCACTCCTCGTCCTCTCCCTCATCCACTCGTCCACTCATCCACTCCCTCGTCCTGTCACTCATCCACTCCCTCGTCCTGTCCCTCATCCACTCCCTCGTCCTGTCACTCATCCACTCCCTCGTCCTGTCCCTCATCCACTTCCTCGTCCTGTAACTCATCCACTCCCTCCCTCGTCCTGTCCCTCATCCACTCCCTCGTCCTCCACTCCCTCGTCCTCATCCCCTCCCTCGTCCTGTCACTCCCTCGTCCTGTCATCCACTCCTCGTCCTGTCACTCATCCACTCCCTCGTCCTGTCACTCATCCACTCCTCCTCATCCACTCCTCGTCCTGTCACTCATCCACTCCTCGTCCTCTCCCTCATCCACTCCTCGTCCTGTCTCATCCACTCCTCGTCCTGTCACTCATCCACTCCCTCGTCCTCTCCCTCATCCACTCCCTCGTCCTGTCACTCATCCACTCCCTCGTCCTCTCCCTCATCCACTCCCTCGTCCTCTCCCTCATCCACTCCCGTCACTCCTCGTCACTGTCATCATCACTCCTCCTGAAACCCAATCTACACTGTGTTGTGTTTGATCACAGCCTTTGCTGAAACTTTACTGAGAAACAGAAGTAAATAAACAGAGTGCTAGCTCCTTCGTAGCTCCTTCTGAAGAATGGAGTTGTTTCCAGTTAGTTAAAGGACTAATGGGGTTCAGGACCTTCTGTGGATTTAATGAGCTCCAGATAAGAAACTAAATGGTTTCAGAAGGGACCAGTGACGTGACATGCTGCTATATCCTTTAAGGAAATAAGTTGCAGATT
Source organism: Kryptopterus vitreolus (assembly GCA_030449085.1). Classification (NCBI taxonomy): domain Eukaryota; kingdom Metazoa; phylum Chordata; class Actinopteri; order Siluriformes; family Siluridae; genus Kryptopterus; species Kryptopterus vitreolus. The sequence goes on from JACRUU010000024.1 coordinate 14,749,825, forward strand.
CTGTTGAGGAAATACAAACTCCTGTGGAAACTTGTGAAGGAAGGTGAGTGCAAAAGAGAACGTTTATATGGACATTGTGTTTCAGAGAGACTGGAGAAATATGACTCAGAGTAACGGCGAGACTCAGCGTCCTGGTGGACGGATTCAGCAGATCAGAGAGAGAATGACGGAGAGATCGATCCGAGCGCGGAAGGCCGTGCAGAACCTCAGCGCTAACGATGTCCGATCCTGCTTCAAGAAAAATGCCTTCG
>JACRUU010000024.1:14755075-14775075 GCA_030449085.1 Kryptopterus vitreolus
TATACACATAAACATACAGACACACACACACACATACATAATACATACACACAGACATACAGACACACACACACACACACACATACACGGCACACTATGTGATACACACATTACTGATTAGAGAGTTTCTAACTGTTTGATATTTTGATTGTTTTTCTCTTTGACAGGAACATGTTCCCTCCAAACCTAGTGCAGGCCTGTACACAACAGGTAACACACACACACACACACACACACACAACACACACACACACACACAAACTTACTGTCTGTCTCTCCCTCACTGTATCTTTATGTCCCTTGCCTGTGGGTGTGTGTGTGTGTGTGTGTGTGGTTTAAGACGTGGCCCGGTTTACAGTGTTTTGTGTGTGTGTGTGTAGTTTAAGACGCAGACGGGGTAGTGGACGGTGACGGTGTTTATGTGTTTATGTGTAGTTTAAGACGCAGACGGGGAAGGTGAGGGTTAGGGTGTTTATGTTTGTGTTTATGTTTGTGTTTATGTGCTTTTGTGTAGTTTAAGACGCAGACGGGGAAGCGGACGGTGATGGTGAGGGTGTTTATGTTTGTGTTTATGTTTGTGTTTATGTGCTTTTGTGTAGTTTAAGACGCAGACGGGGAAGCGGACGGTGAGGGTGTTTATGTTTGTGTTTATGTGCTTTTGTGTAGTTTAAGACGCAGACGGGGAAGCGGACGGTGACGGTGAGGGTGTTTATGTTTGTGTTTATGTGCTTTTGTGTAGTTTAAGACGCAGACGGGGAAGCGGACGGTGATGGTGAGGGTGTTTATGTTTGTGTTTATGTTTGTGTTTATGTGCTTTTGTGTAGTTTAAGACGCAGACGGGGAAGCGGACAGTGACGGTGAGGGTGTTTATGTTTGTGTTTATGTGCTTTTGTGTAGTTTAAGACGCAGACGGGGAAGGTGAGGTTTAGGGTTTAGGGTAGGGTTAGGGTTAGGGTTTGTGTTTATGTTGTTTTATGTGTAGTTTAAGACGCAGACGGGGAAGCGGACGGTGACAGTGAGGGTGTTTATGTTTGTGTTTATGTGTTTTGTGTAGTTTAAGACGCAGATGGGGAAGCGGACGGTGACGGTGAGGGTGTTTATGTTTGTGTTTATGTTTGTGTTTATGTGTTTATGTGTTAGTTTAAGACGCAGACGGGGAAGCGGACAGTGACGGTGAGGTGTTTTATGTTTGTGTTTATGTGTTTATGTGTAGTTTAAGACGCAGACGGGGAAGCGGACAGTGACGGTGAGGGTGTTTATGTTTGTGTTTATGTTTGTGTTTATGTGTGTTTGTGTAGTTTAAGACGCAGACGGGGAAGCGGACAGTGACGGTGAGGGTGTTTATGTTTGTGTTTATGTTTGTGTTTTAGTGTTTATGTGTAGTTTAAGACGCAGACGGGGAAGCGGACAGTGACGGTGAGGGTGTTTATGTTTGTGTTTATGTTTGTGTTTATGTGTTTATGTGTAGTTTAAGACGCAGACGGGGAAGCGGACGGTGACGGTGAGGGTGTTTGTGTTTGTGTTTATGTTTGTGTTTATTATGTGTTTATGTGTAGTTTAAGACGCAGACGGGGAAGCGGACAGTGACGGTGAGGGTGTTTATGTTTGTGTTTATGTTTGTGTTTATGTGTTTATGTGTAGTTTAAGACGCAGACGGGGAAGCGGACAGTGACAGTGAGGGTGTTTATGTTTGTGTTTATGTGTTTAGTTTAAGACGCAGACGGGGAAGGTGAGGGTTAGGGTGTTTATGTTTGTGTTTATGTTTGTGTTTATGTGCTTTTGTGTAGTTTAAGACGCAGACGGGGAAGCGGACGGTGATGGTGAGGGTGTTTATGTTTGTGTTTATGTGTTTTTGTGTAGTTTAAGACGCAGACGGGGAAGGTGATGGTGAGGGTGTTTATGTTTGTGTTTATGTTTGTGTTTATGTGCTTTTTTGTAGTTTAAGACGGGGAAGCGGACAGTGACGGTGAGGGTGTTTATGTTTGTGTTTATGTTTGTGTTTATGTGTTTATGTGTAGTTTAAGACGCAGACGGGGAAGCGGACAGGTGACGGTGAGGGTGTTTATGTTTGTGTTTATGTTTGTGTTTATGTGTTTATGTGTAGTTTAAGACGCAGACGGGGAAGCGGACGGTGACGGTGAGGGTGTTTATGTTTGTGTTTATGTTTGTGTTTATGTGTTTATGTGTAGTTTAAGACGCAGACGGGGAAGCGGACGGTGACGGTGAGGGTGTTTTGTTTGTGTTTATGTTTGTGTTTATGTGTTTATGTGTAGTTTAAGACGCAGACGGGGAAGCGGACGGTGACGGTGAGGGTGAGTGTGAACAGAACGCTGAACTCCTCAGGTGAAGATCGGAGTTACGAGGAGGAAATCCCGGTTCTCGGCACCGTCAGCAGCATTAACGCCCTCGGCCTGGTCGTCTTCTCCATGAGCTTCGGCCTCATCATCGGCAGCATGAAGGAGCAGGGTCGGCCTCTCAGGGACTTTTTCGACTGTCTCAACGACGCCATCATGAAGCTCGTCGCCATCATCATGTGGTGAGTGAAGCAGTGGGTGGAGGTCGGGGTTCAAAGGTAATGTCGGTGACTCCAGGGGTCAGTGGTTATGGAACCCACACTGCTTTGCAGATGTGAAGGTGGCAGTTGCAGTTGCTTGGGAAGGGGGGGTGGGGGCGGGGGGGGGGTGGGGTCGGGGGTCACTAAGGGTCAGAAGGAGACCGCTAATTGTTCAAACACATGGTGCGTTTAAAATGAATGTAATGTTACACATTTAGCACAAAACCCGAATTATATACATTATAAAAAATATATAAAAATACAATCAGGACTTCTATATCTCTTATTACTGATACTAACAAACACCTGATCCTGACTCACAATATTCATAAAGAAAATAACAACTATAAATAAATATATTTCACTATAACACTCGTTCCAGGGAAAAGATTTCAGCTATCTGTACTGGAACATTTACCAGTTCTAGCTCAGGACCACAAACCGGAGCACCAAGTTCACCAGAACCAGATCGTCCTGAGATCAAATCCCAGAGAGAACAAAAAGATTATTAACTTTTCTTATTGTTATTTAAACGATGGATCTCTGAGATCCGGCCCACCACACCACCACAGTACAGATATCCCAGTCCTCCAAATCCTTTATGTCCATCATCCCTCCTGATTCTGACACTACTGATTCAAGGTGTGGATAAATAAATGTGTTTTCAGCCTGGACATGAACACGGACACTGTGTGTGTGTGTGTGTGTGTGTCTGAATCCTCAACACTGATTAGAAGCTTGTTCCATAACTGTGGGGTTTTGTAGGAGAAAACTCCGCCCCCTGCTGGACACTTCATTATTTGAGGTACCAACAAATAACCTGCACCTTCTGATGTAAGTCAGTGTGGAGAATCACAATAGTACGGAATTCCCGCAGACACTGGTGCACCAGAACATCGAGTGTTTTATACGTCAGCAAGGCAATTTTATTTATATAACACATTTCATACAAAATGGCAATTCAAAGTGCTTTACATAAAATAATAAACAATAAAATAATAACAAAAAAGTAATCATCAAAACAATAAAAACATTTAAAATAATTTAAGAAATGGATTAACAATGAAAATGAAAACAGGACTGTAAATAAAATCACAGTGTAATCGGTTGGGACGTGGCACAGCGCTCATTCAGTAAATACACAAATGAACAGATGAGTTTTAATCTGGGTTTTAATGTGGATTTAGTAAATCCGATCTCTTCTGGAAGCCGATTCCAATCGCGAGCAGCACGAAAGCTAAAGGCACTGGATATTAGTGATCTGATTGGTCTGTAGGTTTATATTGAGTCAGAATATCTATAATGAGTGATTTATAATAAGTGTGAGATTTAATGGGAAGTCAGTGTAGACTGATTCTAACAGAGATCTGGTAAGAACTCTTACTGCTGTGTTTAGGAGGAACTGAAGTTTATTTATGTATTTACTAGAACAAGCAGAGTTACAGTCGAGAGTTACAGCGTCTAATCCAGATGTAACAAAAACATGAACTTGCTTTTCTGTTCCCTGTAACAACATCAGATTTGTATCTTGCAATATTTCTAAGGTGAAAGAAAGTGACACTGATAATGTTCTGAGTCCTGAATAAAAATGTACGATTATGTTTGTTATTTTCTGTTTGAGGGTAGAAGGGTGCAGGTGTGCAGGTGTAGTGATATAGCAGCACTTCAGACTGATCCGTTGTAAGGTGTGTGTGTGTGTGTGTGTGTGTGTGTGTGTGTTATACCATGGTGCTAATGTAATTATTTGTATTCTTTTAAGAGGTGTGACATCATGTATAATTTGTCCTGCTCTGTAATGTAATGACCCGTGGGCATGTATGACTTCTTCTTCACTTACACGTGTTCAGTAATCTGCTTGTAAAGTAACAGTGAAGATAAAAAGCCCTGATGGTACCTGTGCTCAGGTACGCTCCTGTGGGAATCCTCTTCCTGATTGCTGGGAAGATCCTGGAAATGGAAGACCTGTCAGCGATGGGTGGAGCTCTCGGCCTTTACACCATCACTGTCATCACAGGTCTTCTCATCCATGCCACCCTGGTCTTACCGACCATCTACTTCCTGGTCACACGCAAGAATCCCTTTGTGTTCATTGGAGGCCTTTTACAGGCCCTCATCACTGCACTGGGCACCTCGTCCAGGTAACAACCAGAATCTCTACACCTGCACATCTGTACACCTGTGTACACGACACCTGCACATCTGTACAAATACATACACACTGCAAATACACTACACCTGCACATCTGTACACCTGTGTACACAACACCTGCACATCTGTACACCTTCATACACTACACCTGCACATCTGTACACCTTCATACTCTACACCTGCACATCTGTACACCTTCATACACTACACCTGCACATCTGTACACCTTCATACACTACACCTGCACATCTGTACACCTTCATACACTACACCTGCACATCTGTACACCTGCACATACACTACACCTGCACATCTGTACACCTTCATACACTACACCTGCACATCTGTACACCTTCATACACTACACCTGCACATCTGTACACCTTCATACACTACACCTGCACATCTGTACACCTTCATACACTACACCTGCACATCTGTACACCTTCATACACTACACCTGCACATCTGTACACCTGTGTACACTACACCTGCACATCTGTACACCTTCATACACTACACCTGCACATCTGTACACCTGCATACACTCTACACCTGCACATCTGTACACCTGCATACACTACACCTGCACATCTGTACACCTTCATACATACACTACACCTGCACATATACTGTACACCTTACATACATCTGTACACCTGTACACTCACCTGCACATCTGTACACCTTCATACACTACACCTGCACATCTGTACACCTTCATACACTACACCTGCACATCTGTACACCTACATACACTACACCTGCACATCTGTACACCTTCATACACTACACCTGCACATCTGTACACCTCAATACATACACTACACCTGCACATCTGTACACCTGTCTATACACTACACCTGCACATCTGTACACCTGTATACTACTACACCTGCACATCTGTACACCTTCATACTCTACACCTGCACATCTGTACACCTTCATACACTACACCTGCACATCTGTACACATACATACACAACACCTGCACATCTGTACACATACATACACAACACCTGCACATCTGTACACATACATACACAACACCTGCACATCTGTACACATACATACACAACACCTGCACATCTGTACACATACATACACAACACCTGCACATCTGTACACATACATACACAACACCTGCACATCTGTACACATACATACACAACACCTGCACATCTGTACACATACATACACAACACCTGCACATCTGTACACATACATACACAACACCTGCACATCTGTACACATACATACACAACACCTGCACATCTGTACACATACATACACAACACCTGCACATCTGTACACATACATACACAACACCTGCACATCTGTACACATACATACACAACACCTGCACATCTGTACACATACATACACAACACCTGCACATCTGTACACATACATACACAACACCTGCACATCTGTACACATACATACACAACACCTGCACATCTGTACACATTCTACACTACACCTGCACATCTGTACACATACATACACTACACCTGCACACACTCATACACTTACACCCTGCACATCTGTACAAATACATACACTACACCTGCACACCTGCACACCTAAACCTGTATATACTACACCTGCACATCTGTACAATTCATACACTACACTGCACATCTGTACACCTTCATACACTACACCTGCACACCTGTAAACCTGTATACACTACACCTACACCTGTACACATCTGTACAAATACATACACTACACCTGCACACCTGTACACTACCTGCACATCTGTACACCTGTATACACTACACCTGCACATCTGTACAAATACATACACTACACCTGCACACCTGTAAACCTGTATATACTACACCTGCACATCTGTACACATTCATACACACCTGCACATCTGTACACCTTCATACACTACACCTGCACATCTGTACACATACATACACTACACCTGCACATCTGTACACATACATACACAACACCTGCACATCTGTACACCTACATACACACCTGCACATCTGTACACCTACATACACAACACCTGCACATCTGTACACCTACATACTCTACACCTGCACATCTGTACACCTTCATACTCTACACCTGCACATCTGTACACCTTCATACTCTACACCTGCACATCTGTACACCTGTGTACACTACACCTGCACATCTGTACACATACATACACAACACCTGCACATCTGTACACATACATACACAACACCTGCACATCTGTACACATACATACACTACACCTGCACATCTGTACACCTACATACACTACACCTGCACATCTGTACACCTTCATACACTACACCTGCACATCTGTACACATACATACACAACACTGCACACCTGTAAACCTGTATATACACACCTGCACATCTGTACACATTCATACACTACACCTGCACATCTGTACACATACATACACTACACCTGCACATCTGTACACCTGTATACACTACACCTGCACATCTGTACACATACATACACTACACCTGCACATCTGTACACATACATACACTACACCTGCACATCTGTACAAATACATACACTACACCTGCACACCTGTAAACCTGTATATACTACACCTGCACATCTGTACAAATACATACACTACACCTGCAAATATCTATACCTTCATACACTACACTAGCACATCTGTACACCTGTATACACTACACCTGCACATATGTACACATACATACACTACACCTGCACACCTGTAAACCTGCATATACTACACCTGCACATCTGTACAAATACATACACTACACCTGCACATCTGTACACCTGCATACACTACACCTGCACATCTGTACACCTGTACGGTACACTACACCTGCACATCTGTACACCTTCATACATACACTACACCTGCACATCTGTACACATCTACAAACACCTGCACATCTGTACACCTTCATACTACATACACCACCTGCCACATCTGCACATCTGTACACATTCATACACTACACCTGCACATCTGTACACATACATACACTACACCTGCACATCTGTACACATACATACACTGCACACTGTACACTGCACATCTGTACACATACATACACCTGCACACACCTGCACATCTGTACACATACACATTCATACACAACACCTGCACATCTGTACACCTGTCGGTATATACTACACCTGCAAATATCTATACCTTCATACACTACACTAGCACATCTGTACACACTGTATACACTACACTGTACTGCACATTTTGGACACCTGTATACACTACACCTACATATGTACACATACACTGCACACTGTACACCTACATACACTACACCTGCACATCTGTACACATACATACACAACACCTGCACATCTGTACACCTTCATACACTACACCTGCACATCTGTACACATACATACACCTGCACTACACATACTGCACATCTGTACACATACTGCAGTATACACTACATACCTGCCCTATGTACACAATACACTACACTACACCTGCACATCTGTACACCTTCATACACTACACCTGCACATCTGTACACCTACATACACTACACCTGCACATCTGTACACCTTCATACACTACACCTGCACATCTGTACACCTGTATACACTACACCTGCACATCTGTACACATACATACACTACACCTGCACATCTGTACAAATACATACACTACACCTGCACACCTGTAAACCTGCATATACACACCTGCACATCTGTACACATTCATACACAACACCTGCACATCTGTACACATACATACACCTGCAACTGTACCTGCACATCTGTACACATACATACACTACACACCTACATAAACCGCACATCTGTACACCTACATACACAACACCTGCACATCTGTACACATACATACACTACACCTGCACATCTGTACACATACATACACTACACCTGCACATCTGTACACATACATACACTGTACACACCACACTGCACATCTGTACACATACATACACTACACACTACATGCACATCTGTACACATACTGTACACCTTCATACATACACTACACCTGCACATCTGTACACCTACACCTCATACTCTACACCTGCACATCTGTACACCTGCACACTTGAATCCACATTTAAACAGTTACAGTAAACACCTGACATTGAAGCACTCTTTATATTTAATACGTGTACACACCTGGACAAATTCACATGTGTTGCACTTGTTCTGTGTGTGTGTGTGTGTGTGTGTGTGTGTGTGTGTGTGTGTGTGTGTGTGTGTGTAGCTCTGCCACTCTTCCCATCACGTTTAAATGTTTGGAGGAGAATAACGGTGTGGATAAACGTGTGACGCGCTTCGTGTTGCCGGTCGGAGCCACAATAAACATGGACGGTACGGCGCTGTACGAGGCGCTCGCTGCTATCTTCATCGCTCAGGTCAATAACATGGACCTCAACTTTGGCCAAATCCTCACTATCAGGTACACACACACACACACACACACACACACACACACACACACACACACACACACACACACACACACACACACACACACACATGATCCTAACACATTGAGCTGAGTGTGTAGTGTATTGTATATGAATGGAACGTTGTTGTTAAACACTCTCAGTATCACGTCCACGGCGGCGAGTATCGGAGCGGCGGGAATCCCACAGGCCGGCCTGGTTACCATGGTGATAGTGCTGACGTCTGTAGGACTGCCCACTGATGACATCACTCTCATCATCGCAGTGGATTGGTTCCTGTGAGTGCATTCGTGTGTGTGTGTGTGTGTGTGTGTGTGTGTGTATATGTGTATATGTGTGTGTGTGTGTGTGTGTGTGTGTGTGTGTGTGTGTGCGTGTGTGTGTGCGTGTGTGTGTGCATGTGTGTGATTTTGTGAAATAACATTGAGAAATACAGGAAAAGTGTTTCTCTGTTCCACAGTCCATTACCCACAATCCATCTGTTTATGATCACTACACCATCTGAGTCCAATAAAGCGGTTCTGACACACACACACACACACACACACACACACACACACACACACACACACACACATACACACACACACACACACACACACACACACACACACACACACACACACATACACACATGCACACATTGCACACACATGCACACATACACACACACACACACATGCACACATGCACACATTGCACACACACACACACACACACATGCACAAAACACACACACAAGAACCTTATTGTTATAGATCAAGTAGGCTCGTCCTTGTGTGTGTGTGTGTGTGTGTGTGTGTGTGTGTGTGTGTGTGTATATATACGTATATATGTGTGTGTGTGTGTGTGTGTGTGTAATTAATAATATGTATTAATGATCTATGAGGTATTAATGATATGAATTTCTCTCTTTCAGAGATCGTTTGAGGACCACCACTAACGTTCTGGGCGATTCGATCGGTGCAGGTGTGGTGGAGTTCTTGTCGCGTCACGAGCTTGCCTCGGCCGACGCTGAACTCGGGAACTCGGTTCTGGAGGAGAAGGAGAGGAAGAAAGTGGCGTATCACTCCGTCGCTCAGGAGAACGAGTGCGAGAACGACAAAATCCCCAACAGTGAGACTAAGATGTAGCCGAACACCTACGACTCTGAAACGCGCCCTTACAGAGAGTACAAAGCTCCTCCTCCAACACTGGTGCATTATGGGTAATGCGGACTCGCCATGCTGTCAGGAATTTAGGATTTTCTTTCCTTTTTTTTCTTTTTTCTTTTGCTGAACTCTTAAATATCGTACAATTAAAACTGATGTAGCATGTTAACATCTAGCAGACACGTCCCACACAATCAACATTCCTGTTAGCTGCTCATTTAACTGCTCCTGCTAAAGGCTAAAGCAAGAGAACTACTTCCTGTCCCGGTCAGAGTTACTCGCTCAGTACCAGAACAACACAGCAGGTCACATGTGCACAAATACGTCCGTCCACTTCCTGTCTGAAGTGTGTCGAAATGGCACTTTAGCTTCATTATAACGCTTTACTGCTTGATGCGACTCGATCCGTGCAGAAAACATTTCTTTACTCTTGTTATGAACACGTGTGGTGAAGCAGACGCGTTTGTGCACATGTGCAGTATAAACAGTGTTTCTGATACAGTGTAGTACAGTGTTTCCGGTACAGTGTAGTACAGTGTTTCCGGTACAGTGTAGTACAGTGTTTCTGGTACAGTGTAGTACAGTGTTTCCTGGTACAGTGTAGTACAGTGTTTCTGGTACAGTGTAGTACAGTGTTTCTGATACAGTGTAGTACAGTGTTTGGTACTGGTGCAGTACAGTGTTTCTGGTACAGTGTATACAGTAGTGTTTCTGACAGTGTTTCTGGTACAGTGTAGTACAGTGTTTCCGGTACAGTGTAGTACAGTGTTTCCGGTGATACAGTGTAGTGTACAGTGTTTCTGGTACAGTGTAGTACAGTGTTTCTGGTACAGTGTAGTACAGTGTTTCCGATACAGTGTAGTACAGTGTTTCTGGTACAGTGTAGTACAGTGTTTCCGGTACAGTGTAGTACAGTGTTTCTGATACAGTGTAGTACAGTGTTTCCGGTATACAGTGTTTCCGGTAGTACAGTGTTTCTGGTACAGTGTAGTACAGTGTTTCTGGTGCAGTGTAGTACAGTGTTTCTGGTAGTAGTACAGTGTTTCCGGTACAGTGTAGTACAGTGTTTCTGGTACAGTGTAGTACAGTGTTTCTGGTGCAGTGGTACAGTGTTTCTGAGTACAGTGTTTCTGATACGGTACAGTGTAGTACAGTGTTTCCGATACAGTGTTTCCGATACAGTACAGTGTTTCTGGTGCAGTGTAGTACAGTGTTTCCAGTACAGTGTAGTACAGTGTTTCTGATACAGTGTAGTACAGTGTTTCCGGTACAGTGTAGTACAGTGTTTCTGGTACAGTGTAGTACAGTGTTTCTGGTACAGTGTTTCTGGTACAGTAGTACAGTGTTTCTGGTACAGTGTAGTACAGTGTTTCTGGTACAGTGTAGTACAGTGTTTCTGGTGCAGTGTAGTACAGTGTTTCCGGTACAGTGTAGTACAGTGTTTCTGGTACAGTGTAGTACAGTGTTTCCAGTGGTACAGTGTTTCTGGTAGTACAGTGTTTCCGGTATACAGTGTAGTACAGTGTTTCTGGTACAGTGTAGTACAGTGTTCCTGGTACTGGTGCAGTGTAGTACAGTGTTTCCGGTGCAGTGTAGTACAGTGTTTCTGGTACAGTGTAGTACAGTGTTTCTGGTACGGTACAGTGTAGTACAGTGTTTCCAGTCACCACGCTGATTATTGTTTATAACGGTGTTAACCGTTAGCAGCACACCTTAGCATGTAGCTATCATATAGTGTTGTACTTTTTAGCTAGTATTAGATGTATTTAGCGATGTAGAGTGTAAATTGTGAAATAATTTAGCCTGATGTAACACTTCTTTTTTTTATATGCGCAAGTTGTTAGCGACTATAGCTGTTAGCATTGTTGCTAACTTATAACGTAAATGTTATGTAAGCACATACTGTATTACCTCAGAGATGTATTAGTTATTAAATGAGTTAAAAGCTAATTATAGACTGTTTATTAACTGAGCTGTACATTACTAATTAAAGCTAATTACATTTCATTGACTTTAGCATATTAGCTTATTTTATCCTAGCCTCCTTCTTCTCTGTATTCTAAGCTGTGATTTTTTTAAATAAATGCTCCCAAACTTTTTCTAATAAAAAATATAAACTCACAGAATGGCAGCTGTTTCCCACAATGCATTGCAGACGTTTCCCACAATTCAGCTTTAGCGCGCAAAAGATTCTCAAAGAGCTGATGAGGTATAATCCAGTGTTGCTCACGTGACCTCATTGAGTCCCATTATTACATCAATCATGTGATCAATCCTTCACTCTTCTTCTGTTCATTAAAGCAGTTACAACCTTAAAACCGGTGAGAGGGAGCCGTTAGAGAGACTGGTTACAGGGCCGTTAGAGAGACTGGTTACAGGAGCTGTTAGAGAGACTGGTTACAGGGAGCTGGCGTTAGAGACTGGTTACAGGGAGCCGTTAGAGAGACTGGTTACAGGGAGCCGTTAGAGAGACTGGTTACAGGGAGTTGTTAGAGAGACTGGTTACAGGGAGTTGTTAGAGAGACCGGTTAGAGTTGTTTGAGAGACTGGTTACAGGGAGCCGTTGTTAGAGAGACTGGTTACAGGGAGGTCGTTAGAGAGACTGGTTACAGGGAGCCGTTAGAGAGACTGGTTACAGGGAGCCGTTAGAGAGACTGGTTACAGGGAGCCGTTAGAGAGACTGGTTACAGGGAGCCGTTAGAGAGACTGGTTACAGGGAGCTGTTAGAGAGACTGGTTACAGGGAGCCGTTAGAGAGACTGGTTACAGGGAGCTGGTTACGTTAGAGAGACTGGTTACAGGGAGCCGTTAGAGAGACTGGTTACAGGGAGCCGTGAGAGAGACTGGTTACAGGGAGCTGTTAGAGAGACTGGTTACAGGGAGCTGTTAGAGAGACTGGTTACAGGGAGCCGTTAGAGAGAGACTGGTTACAGGGAGCCGTTAGAGAGACTGGTTACAGGGAGTGGAGAGACTTACAGGGAGTTGTTAGAGAGACCGTTAGAGAGAGGTTACAGGGAGCCGTGGTTACAGGGAGCCGTTAGAGAGACTTAGAGAGACTGGTTACAGGGAGTTGTTAGAGAGACTGGTTACAGGGAGCGTTAGAGAGACTTGGGAGCGTTAGAGAGACTGGTTACAGGGAGTTGTTAGAGAGACTGGTTACAGGGAGTTAGAGAGACTGGTTACAGGGAGCCGTTAGAGAGACTTTAGAGAGACTGGTTACAGGGAGCCGTTAGAGAGACTGGTTACAGAGAGGAGAGACTGGTTACAGGGCTGGTTAGAGAGACTGGTTACAGGGAGCCGTTAGAGAGACTAGTTACAGGGAGCCGTAAGAGAGACTGGTTACAGGGAGCCGTTAGAGAGACTGGTTACAGGGAGCTGTTAGAGAGACTGGTTACAGGGAGCCGTGAGAGAAACTACAGAGAGACTGGTTACAGGGAGAGAGACTGGTTACAGGGAGCCGTTAGAGAGACTGGTTACAGGGAGCTGTTAGAGAGACTGGTTACAGGGAGCCGTTAGAGAGACTGGTTACAGGGAGTGGAGACTGGTTACAGGGAGCCGTTAGAGAGAGACTGGTTACAGGGAGCCGTTGGGAGCCGTTAGAGAGACTGGTTACAGGGAGCCGTTAGAGAGACTGGTTACAGGGAGCTGTTAGAGAGACTGGTTACAGGGAGCCGTGTTAGAGAGACTGGTTACAGGGAGCCGTTAGAGAAACTGTTACAGAGAGACTGGTTACAGGGAGCCGTTAGAGAGACTGGTTACAGGGAGCCGTTAGAGACTGGTTAGAGAGAGAGACTGGTTACAGGGAGCCGTTGTTAGACTGAGACTGGTTACAGAGTTGTTAGAGAGACTGGTTAGAGTTGTTAGAGAGACTGGTTACAGGGAGTTGTTAGAGAGACTGGTTACAGGGAGCCGTTGTTAGAGAGACTGGTTACAGGGAGTTGTTAGAGACTGTAGAGCTGGTTACAGAGACTGGTTAGAGAGACAGGGAGCCGTTAGAGAGGACTGGTTACAGGGAGCCGTTAGAGAGACTGGTTACAGGGAGCTGTTAGAGAGACTGGTTACAGGGAGCCAGTTAGAGAGACTGGTTACAGGGAGCCGTTAGAGAGACTGAGTTACTGGTTACAGGGAGCCGTTAGAGAGACTGGTTACAGGGAGCCGTTAGAGAGACTGGTTACAGGGAGTTGTTAGAGAGACTGGTTACAGGGAGCCGTTAGAGAGAGAGACTGGTTACAGGGAGCCGTGTTAGAGAGACTGGTTACAGGGAGCCGTTAGAGAGACTGGTTACAGGGAGCCGTGAGAGAGACTTAGAGAGACTGGTTACAGGGAGTTGTTAGAGAGACTGGTTACAGGGAGCCGTTAGAGAGACTAGGTTACAGGGAGCCGTAGAGAGACTGGTTACAGGGAGTTGTTAGAGAGACTGGTTACAGTTAGAGAGACTTACAGGTTAGAGCAGGGAGAGAGCCGTGGAGAGACTGGTTACAGGGAGTGTTAGACTGTTACAGAGAGACTGGTTACAGGGAGCCGTTAGAGAGACTGGTTACAGGGAGCCGTTAGAGAGACTGGTTACAGGGAGTTGTTAGAGAGACGGGGAGCCGTTGTTAGAGAGACTGGTTACAGGGAGCCGTTGAGAGAGACTGGTACAGAGCTGGAGACTGGTTACAGGGAGTTGTTAGAGAGACTGGTTACAGGGAGTTGTTAGAGAGACTGGTTACAGGGAGTTGTTAGAGAGACTGGTTACAGGGAGTTGTTAGAGAGACTGGTTACAGGGAGTTGTTAGAGAGACTGGTTACAGGGAGTTGTTAGAGAGACTGGTTACAGGGAGTTGTTAGAGAGACTGGTTACAGGGAGTTGTTAGAGAGACTGGTTACAGGGAGTTGTTAGAGAGACTGGTTACAGGGAGCCATTGTTAGAGAGACTGGTTACAGGGAGTTGTTAGAGAGACTGGTTACAGGGAGAGAACTGGTTACAGGGAGCCGTTAGAGAGACTGGTTACAGGGAGCCGTTAGAGAGACTGGTTACAGGGAGCCGTTAGAGAGACTGGTTACAGGGAGCCGTGAGAGAGACTGGTTACAGGGAACTGTTAGAGAAACTGGTTACAGGGAGCCGTGAGAGAGAATGGTTACAGGGAGCCGTGAGAGAGACTGGTTACAGGGAGCTGTTAGAGAGACTGACTGGTTACAGGGAGTTGTTAGAGAGACTGGTTACAGGGAGTTGTTAGAGAGACTGGTTACAGGGAGCAGTGGTACAGGGAGCCGTTAGAGAGACTGGTTACAGGGAGCCGTTAGAGAGACTGGTTACAGGGAGCCGTTAGAGAGACTGGTTACAGGAGCTGGTTACGTTAGGGAGCCGTTAGAGAGACTGGTTACAGGGAGCTGTTAGAGAAACGTGAGAGAGACTAGGGAGCCGTTAGAGAGACTGGTTACAGGGAGTTGTTAGAGAGACTGGTTACAGGGAGCTGGTTACGTTAGAGAGACTGATTACAGGGAGCTGTTAAAGAGACTAGTTAGAGAGACTGGTTGAAGTCAAGCCAAGTCAAGAGGTTTTATTGTCATTACAACTATATATATATATATAAACATAGGTGATATACACAGTACACAGTGAAATGGGACAACGTTTCTACAGAGCCTTGGTGCTACATAAAACAACATATAACACAATATAGAGCTACACACAACATAACACAACATAGAGCTACACACAACATAGAGCTAACACAACATATAACACAACATAGAGCTACACACAGCACAACATATACACAAACATAGAGCTACACACAACATATAACACAAGATAGATCTACACACACCATATAACACAACATAGAGCTACACACAACAAACATATAACACAACATAGAGCTCACAACATATACACAACAACATATAACACAACATAGAGCTACACACAACATAAAACACACACACACATATAACACAACATAGAGCTACACACAACATATAACACAACATAGAGCTACACAACACAAACATAGAGCTAACACAACAACACAACATAGAGCTACACACAACATATAACACAACATAGAGCTACACACAACATATAACACAACATAGATCTACACACACCATATAACACAACATAGAGCTACACACAACATAACACAACATAGAGCTACACACAACATATAACACAACATAGATCTACACACACCATATAACACAACATAGAGCTACACACAACATAAAACACAAGATAGAGCTACACAACACAAGGCTGAAGACTAGACTAAGTTGTCCTGTTGGAGAGACTGGTTAAAGGGGGTCGTTAGAGAGACTGGTTACATGGAGCTGTTAGAGAGACTGGTTACAGCGAGCTGTTAGAGAGACTGGTTAAAGGGGGTCGTTAGAGAGACTGGTTAAAGGGGGTCGTTAGAGAGATTGGTTACATGGAGCCGTTAGAGAGACTGGTTACATGGAGCCGTTAGAGAGACTGGTTACAGCGAGCTGTTAGAGAGACTGGTTAAAGGGAGAGACTGGTTACAGGGAGTTACAGAGAGACTGGAGCCGTTAGAGAGACTGGTTACATGGAGCTGGTTACGTTAGAGAGACTGGTTACATGGAGCTTGTTAGAGAGACTGGTTACAGGGAGTTGTTAGAGAGACTGGAGAGAGAGACTGGTTACAGGGAGCTGTTAGAGAGACTGGTTAAAGGGGGTCGTTAGAGAGACTTGGTTACATGGAGCCGTTAGAGAGACTGGTTACATGGAGCCGTTAGAGAGACTGGTTAGAGAGAGACTGGGTACAGGGAGTTGTGTAGTGATGAACACACAGTGGTGAAAGCAGTAATGGTCTGAATGTTTACAGAACATCTGGATGAAGAATGTGGTGCGATGTAGGAAACAGGAAGTCACTTAATCACACACTGCTAATTGTTGTTCTTGTGTGAAAAAGTGTGATATTTAATGCACACAGATACGAAGAATTCTCATGAAGAGTGTAAAATGTGTCCTGCCTGTC
The DNA here is from genome assembly GCA_030449085.1 of Kryptopterus vitreolus. Lineage (NCBI taxonomy): Eukaryota > Metazoa > Chordata > Actinopteri > Siluriformes > Siluridae > Kryptopterus > Kryptopterus vitreolus. The sequence goes on from JACRUU010000024.1 coordinate 14,772,353, forward strand.
GGACTGTGTGTGTGTGACGTAATAAAGTGTGTGATGAGCAGTCGTGTGAGGAAAGGTGTGCAAGTGTCCCTGCTCATTTCAAATAAATATGTTTTACACACACACACACACACACACACACACACACACACACCCACACTGTCTCCTGGAGGGTAACTATAGCTCAGTCCAGCAGGGGGCGTGTCAGAGCACAAACAAAAAAAAAATTCTTTCACTCTAAATCGTGTACACAGTCACTGTGTTTATTGATCCTCATATTTGTGGTCATAAACACTTAAGTGGAAAATCTGTTATATATATATATGAGACAATGTGTGTGTGTTTGTGCGTGTTTGTGCATGTGTGTGTGTGTGTGTGTGTGTGTGTGGTGTGTGTGTGTATAAAATGTGCTGAGGATTTGTTAGTTTGTGTTACACTGCCCTCTGCTGGTTACAATAATAATCACAGAGCAGTAAACAAATCCGTAGACCAGTTTCTCACGCGGTTCCTGCTGGTCAGGGTGGAGAGATTACATTGGGAGTGAGACAGGAATACTGGGAATGAGATGGGAATACTGTACTAAGGGAGAGAACTGGGAGTGAGACAGGAATACTGGGAATGAGATGGGAATACTGCAGTGTTCTAGGAGTCAGTTCCAGGTGTAGTTCTTCAGGAGCTCAGTGTTCATGGCATTGGCTTCTGCACCAGAAGATTTCATGTTCAAATCCCAGCAACACCAAGCTGCCAGTAGTGGGCCCTTAAGCAAGGCCCTTAACCCTCAGCTGCTCCAACTTCCAAATGCTGCAAATGCAGGTCCTGTTTCCAAATCAAGGGCATATTTAAAACATTCCCAGTCTGTATGACGATCTTCTGACTGACTCACATAGGGTTCATTCACTTCTTCATCTTTTCAAATCCGAAAGTTGTGTTTTAAAAAACACCATCGTCTCAGATTTACAGCAGTTTGGACAAAGTTTTGGACAAAAAAGTCCTTTTCATTTCTGACGATGTTAATTTATAATAAAAGAGACATTTTTACTATACAGTGAAGTATATTCATTCATTCATTCATTTTCTACCGCTTTATCCGATCTTCCCTCGGGTCACGGGGAGTCTGTGTCTATCTCAGGCGTCTATGGGCATCAAGGCAGGATACACCCTGGATGGAATGCCAACCCATCACACACACACACACACACATTCATACACTAGGGACAATTTTCCAAGGTGCCAATCAACCTACCGTGCATGTTTTTGGACCGGGGGAGGAAACCGGAGAACCCGGAGAAAAACCCCCTGAGACACGGGGAGAACATGCACAAACTCCACACACACATGGCCGAGACGGGAATCGAACCCGGATCCTGGCGGTGTGAGGCGAACGTGATAAACACTACGCCACCGTGCCCCTCAGTGAAGTATATTGTTACTGCAAAATAAAATGACTCAGTGAAAGAGGAATCAGAAATGCAGTCAGTGTGTGAGATTCATTCACCCAGAATTAATAATACATTATAACGTGTTGGAATGAAGTGGAGCTGAAATGAGATTCAGGAGATTCAGGATGAGTTCAGCTCGTATCACTACACCAAACACTACACACCAAACACTACACACCAAACACTACACACCAAACACTACACACCAAACACTACACACCAAACACCTTTTTATATCACAACATGCCGAGATTTACCTTCCACATCCACACTGCTCCTGTCTCTCTTCCTCTGACTGAAAAAAGCTGAAAATGTTCAGTGTTTAACTCAGTGTTTAATGTCTTTACATTTATTTCTGTCATTACTTTTTTTTATGAGAAACGTGCCCTGTTTCAGATGCAGTGATATTTACCTCCGACAGGGGGCGCCAGAGATAACGAATATCATCTGCAAACAGCATCCACTGTTTAACTCCTCATTTCATCCTTCTGTCTCTGTGTTTCTATATCTGTCTGAGACCAACCAGTCTTCAGAGATAAACCCCTGATCCTCTTAAAACACACACACACACACACACACACACACACACACACCACACACAACAACACACGCACACACACACACACAGACTAAGACCTGTGCAGGACGCATGTTGGAGTTCAGATATATAGTTTATAAGTTGGAGGTGTAGTGAGGAAGAGGATGGTGTTCAGGTGTGTGTTAGTGTGTGTGTTAGTGTGTGTGTTTAATCAGACTCTTTGTAAAAGACACACAGGCAGCAGGAGGACGGGTGAGTGACCATCACATCCTCACATATTACACACAAACATTATTTACACACACTCGTCCCTGATCACTGCTTTTACACGATTCATATTCCACAACACTGACTTAACACTACTGACTCAATAACACTGACTCAACACTACTGACTCAATAACACTGACTTAACACTACTGACTCAACACATTTACATTTACATTTGTAGCTTAGTGGTCATGGGGTTTGAACTAGCAATCCTCTGGTCCAGAGGCCAACGCCTTACCACTGAGCAACCACCTCCACACTACTGACTCAAAAACACTGACTCAATAACACTGACTCAATAACACTAACTCAATAACACTAACTCAATAACACTGACTCAATAACACTGACTCAATAACACTAACTCAATAACACTAACTCAATAACACTAACTCAATAACACTGACTCAATAACACTGACTCAATAACACTGACTCAATAACACTAACTCAATAACACTACTCAATAACACTGAACTCAATAACACTGACTCAATAA
>JACRUU010000024.1:14780075-14787575 GCA_030449085.1 Kryptopterus vitreolus
TGGTGTTGACTTGGATTATGATGTCATTGTAGAAGAGGTGTGTGTGTGTGTGTATGTGTGTGTGTGTGAGCTGAGATGTTTAGAAATCAAACTCACTGTGTTTACAGTAATTTCAGTAGATTTATTTCGTGCAGAATCACAGACCACTGCACACTCATTCACTTTCGTACTTTTTCAGAAAGCTGATGTTTCTCATCTGCTGCCGCCGTTTCCAGACATGAAGAACCTGCACTCTCATCTGCAATCACCAAGCACTGCTTCTGCTAATGGACATGTCATTTACAGGAAGACAATATTTAATAACACACCTGTCCTCAAACACACACCAGATGACACTCCTGATCTTCAGAAAAGTAAAAACAGTAGATTTTGGACATTAAGCACAATTTCTCCTGAATCTGGCACAAGCTCCACCCCATCTAAATCAACCCGTCCCACTTATAGTCCTTTAAGCACTTCCTGGAAAGGGGCGGAGCCTCGTGTATACAACCTGTCATGTGATGAGACGGTTTGCCCCCCAAACAGTTTCTGCAGTAACAACTACAACAGTGGAGGATCACGATGTCACTGCAACCTTGGTCACCATGGGGACCTCTGCTCTCAAGGTGACATGCTAATATGCTGAGGAAATGTGTGTGTGTGTGTGTGTGTGTGTGTATATATGTGTGTGTGTATACTTATACATGGTGTTTGAGACTTGAGTCTTGTGTCTTCTATTTAGATTTTTCGATCAGGTTTCCAAAGTTTTATGGATTTTCTCACATGACATTTGAACCCCTAAAGAACTCATTCCAGAACTTCCACATCACTCTGGAATTTAAGGTCAGACTCTTTAACCTGCACAACAACAATATTTCTAATGTCCACAGCTAATAAAATCGTGGAAAATATAAAAGCAGTGTTTGTGTGTGTGTGTGTGTGTGTGTGTGTGTGTGTGTGTGTGTGTGTGTGTGTGTGTGTGTGTGTGGGTGTGTGTGTGTTGTGTGTGTGTGTCTCAGGCAGAATCTGAGGATGGACTGTTGTTGTACTGTGGAGAAAATGAACAAGGTCGAGGAGATTTTATGTCTCTTGCTCTTATTCAGAGAAAACTTCACATAGGTAGGGTTTTTGGGGGACAGAGCAATTTACTGCCCAAGGAACGCGTCCACCGCAACAAGGCCGCAGCCAAGCAACAAAGCCGCAGCCGCAACACGCCTCCTGCTCCCCGCATTCAGAGAACGCGAACTTCCCGCAACTATAGCCGTCAGTTTTGGTACAGATCAAGTTTACTTCCAATTAAGCTCTACCACCTCAACAATTCCTACCCGCCCGATCCTCAACAAGCTCAGCAACCAACCCAACCTCAACAAACCTCATCTCAACAACTCCACCACGCCAACACACCTCCGCTACCCCTCACCAAACTCCTCATACCACCTCAACCGCAACACCGGCCTCATCCACCTCAACAACTCCTCATCCACCTCAACAACTCCTCATCCACCTCAACAACCTCACCTCCCCCACCTCAACAACTCCTACCCGCCACAACTCCCCCCTCAACAACTCCTCATCCAAATCCTCAACAACCCTCAACCACCTCCTCATCCACCTCAACAACTCCTCACCGGTCAACACCTCACCACAACACTCCTCATCCACCTCAACAAAAGGCAGAGACCACAGCAAACAGCCGCGACACCGCAAAAACGCACCGACCCCCAGCAAAGCCGCAACACCGCAACAAGCCGCAGCCACCGCACAAACAGCGACCCGCAACAACGCAGGACCCCCGCAAACACGCAGCGAGCCCCGACAACAACGCCGCGACCGCCGCAACACTTTTTTCGGTGCTAGGGTACGCGTGCCGCCGTGCCGCGCCGAGACCCCCGCAACACGCCATCCCGGGCCGTCCGCAACAACGCAGCGACCCGCAACAACGCCGCGACCGCCGCCAACACGCCGCGACCCGCAACAACGCCGCGAACCCCGTCAACAACGGCACCCCGCAAAACCAAATCTCCGGCCCTACAGCAACAACGCCGCAGCCCAGCAACAAGGACCGACCCCGCAAAACGCCGGAAGTCAAAAGCGAAACCCGCAACGACCCGCAAAACCTTAGGGTTTCTACCCCTCAACCTCCTCAGCCACCTCACACTCCGCGACCTCCGCAACAACTCACCGTACCCAGCAGCAAAATCCGAAACCACCTCACAATCTCTCCACGCAAAAACTCCTCTTACCACCGCACACCCCTCTACCACCTCAACAACGCACCGCCCCGCAGAAAGCGCAACCACGCAACAAGCCGCAGGCCACCGCAACAACCCCCGCGGAGCTATCTTTTTTTTTTATGCAAACTTTTCTTTTAGTGTGGACCGACCCCGCAACACCTCCGCTACCCCCGCTCGCAACAACGCATGCGACCCCCTCACAACAATGCATGGTTTGCGACCGGCGCATTACTGATTGACGATGTAGCGACTTAGTACACCCGCAACAACGCCGCGACCTACCGGCAACAAAGCGCGCACAAGAAAACAAGCAGCAACCACCGCAACAACGCCGCAACCACTCAACAACGCTCACCCCCGCTCAGTAAATACGCAGAGGCACCTAAACAACTCATCTACCACCTCAACAACTCCTCTACCACCTCAACAACTCATCTACCACCTAAACAACTCCTATAACCCTCAACAACTCATCTACCTCTTCAAGAACTCATCTACCACCTCAACAACTCTACCACCTCAACAACTCATCTACCTCTAAACAACAAATATAAACACACAAATAACCCCTGTTTGTGTTCAGGTTTAACTGTGGCACTGGGGCAGGGCAGATCATCAATAAGCGATCAGTTGTGATTGGTAAATGGTACAAAGTTACTTTGTTCAGAGATGGAGTTAATGGCTGGCTGCAACTTGACCACGATCCCCCTGTATCTGGTCACTCACTGGTAACAAAACACACACACACACACACACTCCAACACAATCTGGGTGAGTGAGAGCATGTATGTGTGTATATATGTGTGTGCGTGTGTTACAGGGTCACTACAGCAAAATAACATTCCGTACTCCGCTGTTTGTGGGCGGAGCTCCCAGGGCTTACTGGCTCTTGAATGCAGTGGGAGTCAATCATGGCTTTTCGGGGTGTGTCCAGAGACTTTCAATCAATGGCAGACACATTAACCCTAAAATCTGGCCTCAGGGACATGCCCTCATTGGGGCAGACGTTGGTAAGAAATGCACACACACACACACACACACACACGTGTATTTGGAAGTATTAAAGCATGTAGAGTTGGTGTTTTACAGGTGAATGTAGTATCACTGTGTGTGATGAGGTGGTGTGTCAGAACAGTGGAGTGTGTTACCCAACTCATGTAGATAGCTACATCTGCCTCTGTCCCCTGGGATACAGAGGAGTTCACTGTGAGGAAAGTGAGTGACCCCTCAACACAAACACAAACACACACACACACACACACACACACACACACACACACACACACACACACTCTGACCAATATCCTCTGTGTGTCAGGTTTTGTGCTGTCTCTGCCTCGATTCAATGAGAGTGTGCAGTCATACACCAGCGCCCCCTGGCCACAGCACACACATTCCTACCTTTCCTTTATGGAGTTCCACATCACCTTCAAACCCACCAGTCAGGATGGAACTCTTCTCTACAGCCACGACCAACACAGTCGTGACTTCTTGTCCATTGTTCTGGTGGGCGGAGCTGTTGTGTTCCAATTCGACTGTGGTTCTGGAGCTGCCATCATTAGGTGTGTGTGTGTGTGTGTGTGTGTGTGTTGTTTCTCTATCATGATCACCTCCATATTCTCTTAATCACTGCATCCAAAAACTGGCCTGTAACTCCTGTAATTTCACTCTGATCAATCAGTTACACTGATTTCTGAGTGGTGATGTGTTTCGTTTCAGTATTATTTCCTCACTGTGTGATTAACTCCATACTGAACACATGTTTGCAAACAATATACACTGAAGGCATTGTTGATCTCAGATATAATCTTCTGACCCAACTCTCCACTGCAGCCTTCCATTTTCCCTTAATGACTTTAACTGGAAATGTGTATTTCCAACACAACACAACACGTAAATCCCTCTTCAGATCAGGTTTGTTCCTGAACCACTGTCTTTTTTTATTTGATAATTATAAGGTCAGTCTATAAAAAGTCAATATTAAAGAGATATAGTATAACAGAGTCTGCATGACAGACAGGAATCTCATACAGTGAGGATTCAACACACCTCCTTTTTACTGTAGCAACAAATGCACTACTTGAACATGAACAAACTCCACACACACACACACATATGGCCGAGACGGGAATCGAACCCCGACCCTGGCGTTGTGAGGGAACGTGCTAACCACTAAGCCACCGTACCCCTATATATATATATATATATATATATATTATATATATATATATATAGATATATATAGATATATATATATATATATATATATATCATCTCTATAAGAAGCATTAATGTTAAACTCATCACACCACCCTCGGGGTTTTCCCTAGATTTTTGAGTATTTGCAGCCAAATCAGATTCTTCTCCTCGGTCTACACTAAATCCACTTAAATAGATTGAATAGATTTTGGGAGGCTGTATCTCAGTGTTTTAATGTACTAGGCTACTGATCGGAAAGTCGGGGGTTCGAGCCCCGGTATTGCCAAGATGCCACTCCTTGGGTCTATGAGCAAGTCCCTTATCCCTCTGTGCTCCAGGGGGCGCTGTGTCATGCCTGACCCTGTGCTCTGACCCCAGCTTCCAAACAAGCTGGGATTTGTGAAGATACAATTTTACTCTGCTGTAATCTTTATGTGACAAATAAAGACTATTCTATTATATCCAACCAACCAATTAAAGGATGTGAAAATGTATGTATAAGTTACACCTTCTGGAGGACCCCAGTGTCACCAATTCAAAGTCTGACTTAAGGTACAACTTCGAGTATGATGTGCTTTACCATACTGGAGCTCACACTACACACTCACACAGAATTCACACAGAGTCTCTAACATAAAAGAAGGCCTTGCTGGATCTGATGGTCTGCCACTGGACTTTAGTGGGAGGTTTTGATATGAGCACAGGTAAACTTGTGATCATGTGGTCCTCTAACAATGATGTGTGGCTACAATGATGTGTGGCTAACTGTTAAAAAAACAATAAAATGTAGACAGATAAGTTTGTATTAACATGGTGTGTGTGTGTGTGTGTGTGTGTGTGTGTGTGTGTGTGTGTCAGGAGTGAGCAGCCTATTAGTATGAACATGTGGCATGAACTCAGAGTCTCTCGCACAGCTAAAAGTGGAATCCTGCAGGTGGGACAATCAGAGGCCAGTGGAGGGCAGTGCTGAGGTAATATATATATATATATTATATATATATATATATATATATATATATATATATATATATAGTGTGCATACATGTCTGTGTGTGTGTGTGTGTGTGTGTGCCCACAGGGTGCATTTACTCAGATTAAATGCAGTTCTCCTCTCTATATTGGTGGGGTTCCTGATTATGACTCTACAAAAAGCAGTGCAGGAGTAACCAGACCATTCACTGGAGATATTCAGAGAGTATATACACACATACACACACATACGCTCACACAGAGACCTGCGCATGTACGCACCGCCCATATACTATACCTCACCTGTATACTATACATCAACCATATACTATACATCACCTGTATACTATAGATCACCCATATACTATACATCACCCATATACTATACCTCACCCATATACTATACCCATATACTATACATCACCCATATACTATACTATACACCCATATACACCCATATACTATACATCACCCATATACTATACATCACCTATATCATAGACCCATATACTATACATCACCATATACTATACCTCACCCGTATACTATACCTCACCCATATACTATACCTCACCAGTATACTATACCTCACCCATATACTATACATCACCAGTACCAGTATACTATACCTCACCCATATACTATACCTCACCAGTATACTATACCTCACCAGTATACTATACCTCACCAATATACTATACCTCACCCATATACTATACATCACCCATATACTATACCTCACCCGTATACTATACCTCACCCATATACTATACATCACCCATATACTATACATCACCAGTATACTATATACCCATATACTATACATCACCCATATACACCCATATACTATACATCACCATATACATATACTATACATCACCCATATACTATACATCACCCATATACTATACCTCACCATACTACCTCAACCATATACTATACATCACCTATATACTATAGATCACCCATATACTATACATCACCCGTATACTATACCTCACCCATCACCCGTATACTATACATCACCCGTATACTATACCTCACCCGTATACTATACCCATATACATCACCCGTACTATACCCACTTGTATACTATACATCTCCCATATACTATACCTCATCCCGTATACTATACCTCACCCGTATACTATACCTCACCCATATACTATACATCAACCAGTATACTATACCTCACCCGTATACTATACCTCACCCGTATACTATACCTCACCCGTATACTATACCTCACCCGTATACTATACCTCACCCGTATACTATACCTCACCCGTATACTATACCTCACCCGTATACTATACCTCACCCGTATACTATACCTCACCCGTATACTATACCTCACCCATATATACTATACATCACCATATACTATACCTCACCCATATACTATACCTCACCCATATACTATACCTATACATACATCAGTATACTATACCTCACCCATATACTATACATCACCAGTATACTATACCTCACCCATATACTATACATCACCAGTATACTATACCTCACCCGTATACTATACATCACCAATATACTATACCTCACCAGTATACTACCCATACACTCCTATACTATGATCTATACGTATACTAACTCACCATATAATATACATCACCCATATACTATACCTCACCAGTATACTATACCTCACTATACTATACCTATATACTATACATCACCTGTATACTATAGACCTCACCCATATACTATACCTCACCCGTATACATACTATACCTCACCCAATACGTATACTCACCAGTAGTACATACCTCACCCATATACTATACCTCACCAACTATACCATATATATACCTCACTAACCAGTATACTATACCTCACCCATATACTATACCTCACCCGTATACTATACCTCACCCATATACTATACATCACCAGTATACTATACCACCCGTATCATACCTCCCTATACTACTCACCCGTATACATATACCTCACCCATATACTATACCTATACTCAGTAGATACTATACTCACCCATATACTATACTATCACCACCAGTATACTATACCACCATATACTATACCTCACCCATATACTATAATCACCATATACTATACATCACCCATACATACCGTATAT
>JACRUU010000024.1:14792575-14795075 GCA_030449085.1 Kryptopterus vitreolus
TGGTTCTGCAAGTGTGAAGCTCTCAGTCATCAAAACATTACCACCGGTTCTCCACATGGTTCTCCTGATCAGAACACCAGCATGGAGTACTCTGTGTGCACAGATATCTTCTGGACTACACAATATGCTGAGGAACCTCCATGACCATGTGATACATCTTTGTCCTCCTGAAGAACATGCTTCAAATGTGTACATTGTGTGTTTGTGTTCCTGCTCTTTTTAATGTATTACACTTTCCTTAAATATCAGTGTGTAACCCAAACCCCCACACCCAACAACACACACACACCACACACACACACACACACACACACACACCCTCCACACAAACACCCCCCCCCCTTGCTGTGTGATGTAAGTATATTAAAGCCTCTCTGTGTTTCTCAGCTGTCTTGTGGAGGATCATCTCGCGCTCTCTCTCACCCACCACCCACACCCACACACCCCCACCCCCCACACCCAGACACCCACACACACAAACACACACACACACACACACACACACACACACACATATATACACACATTTTCTCTCGGCAGGTAACGCTCCATTCATTATTTTAATTGCATGGTTTAACATTAACTGCTGCAGTTATGTCAGTGTGTGTATATGTGTGTGTGTGTGTGTGTGTGTGTGTGTGTGTGTGTGTGTTCTGATCAGCACTATGAGTGACGTGTACACAGTGGAGTTAATCGCTCCTGGACCCTGGGGTTTCAGACTACAGGGTGGAAAAGACTTCAGCATGCCGCTCACCATTTCACGAGTAAGACACACACACACACACACACACACATTATATAAGACTATATATATATATATATATATATATATATATATATATATATATATATATATATATATATATATAGTATATATACACACACACACACACACAAATGCTGTTTGATTGGACTTTTTTGTTGCAATGTGCTTGTATCTCTCTCTCTCCTCTCTTCTTTTCTCTCTCTCTCCTCTCTCTCTCTCTCTCTCTCTCTGTACATGTATCAGGTTAATACACACACTGACATCACACACTCTTCTGGTCCTCTTTGGTATGACTGTAATTCTCATGATGCCATTTTGCCAAAGCCTGATGAAAAGTGCTCCATGATTGATTTTGCTGCCCATTGTGTGTGTGTGTGTGTGTGTGTGTGTGTGTGGTGTGTGTGTGTGTTGTAGCTAATGGACAATGGGAAAGCAGTTAAAGCAGGTGTTGCTGTTGGTGATGGCGTCATCTCCATAGGAGACCTCAAAACTGAGGACCTGAATCATCTCGAGGCTCAGAGCAAGATCAAGGAATGTAACAGCAACCTGAAACTCACACTGCAGAGGTACACACACACATACACACACACACACACACACACACACACACACACACATATAAACATACACACACAAACACACACATACACACACACACACACACACACACACACACACACACACACACACACACATATACACATACACAACACACACACACACACACAACACACACACACACACACACACACATACACACATACACACACACACACACAATACACACACATACACAAATACACACACATACATACACAACACAGAGTACACACACACACAAACACACCCAAACACACACATATACACACACACACATACACACACACACATAAACACACATAAACACACATACACACACACACACACACACATACACAAAAACACACACACACACACACAAAAACATATATAAACACACATACATATACACACACACACACACACACACACACATACATACATATACACACACACACACACACACACACACACAACACACACACACACACACACACACACACACAACACACACCCACACACACACACACACACCCACAAACACACACCCTAATGCCTCATCTAGAATGAAGGAGGTTTGTTTTTGTGAGCTAGAGTGTTTGTTGTGTATGTTTGTATGTTACAGTGATCAGAGATGTGCTTTCTGGTTTGTAAATGTTCTGAAGGAAACCTGCAGAACTTTTTTGTTCTCGTTGTTGATCTGAGTTTATATTAACAAACGGATATTAAACACACTGAAAATCTTTACTCCACCTACAAAACCCACAGACGTCACATGGCAACGCTAGAAACGTTCCATAGCAACTACTTGGAACTTGGAATATCACAGCCAATCACATTTTACACAACAAACCATTACATACAGCAGGGTCTGGAAGTGCAGAAACACCAGGGGTGAGTGGATGTGTGGTCAGGTGGAGGTGTGGTCAGGTGTTGGAGTTATAAGGTGGAGGTGTGGTCAGGTGGAGGTGTGGTCAGGTGGAGATGTGGTCAGGTGGAGGTGTGGTCAGGTGGAGGTGTGGTCAGGTGGAGGTATGTGGTCAGGTGGAGGTGTGGTCAGGTGGAGGTGTGGTCAGGTTTTGGAGATATAAGGTGGAGGTGTGGTCAGGTCAAAGAGTTATAAGGTGGAGATATGATCAGGGGTGGAGTTATAAG
>JACRUU010000024.1:14807575-14812575 GCA_030449085.1 Kryptopterus vitreolus
TGCTAACCACTAACCCACCGTGCCCCTCCTCTATGTGTATTATGTGTAAGAAGCCAGAGACGGAGGTAATATATGGAGGTAAGTCATGTGACAGAGGCAAGAGTGAGTCAGACAGATGTGGTGGAGAATTTCCGGGCATTTTCCAAAATTAAAATAAAATCAAATAATTAAATAATAAATAAAATGGGAATTATGTAAGTTATATATTCTTTCTGTGCGGCCCGGTACCAACTGAAAACACTGACTGCAGCAGAACCTCGAAAAAAACTCTAACTATATACTGTATAGTGTAATATACGATATACCATAGTGTACTATACTACATACAGTATAGTGTACTATACTACATACTGTATAATGTACTATACTATATAATGTGTTGTGTACTATAGTATATAATGTGTAGTGTACTATACTATTGAATGTATAGTGTACTATACTATATACTGTATAGTGTACGATACTATATAATGTATTGTACTATACTATATAATGTACAGTGTACTATACTATATAATGTATAGTGTACTATACTATATAATGTATAGTGTACTATTCTATATACTGTATAGTGTACTATACTATATAATGTATAGCGTACTATACTATATAATGTGTACAATACTATATAATGTATACTGTACTATACTATATACAGTCTAGTGTACTATACTTTATAATGTATTGTGTACTATACTATATAATGTATTGTGTACTATACTATATAATGTATTGTGTACTATACTATATAATGTACAGTGTATATACTATATAATGTGTACTATACTATATAATGTACAGTACTATACTATATAATGCATAGTGTACTATACTATATAATGTATAGTGTACTATACTATATAATGAATACTATATAATGTATACTATACTATATAATGTGTACTATACTATATAATGTATAGTGTACTATACTATATAATGTATATACTATATAATGTGTACAATATATAATGTACAATACTATATATATAATGTACTGTATTTTATAATGTACTATACTATATAATGTATTGTGTACTATACTATATAATGTATATTGTGTACTATACTATATAATGTATAGTGTACTATACTATATAATGTATAGTGTACTATACTATATAATGTATTGTGTACTATACTATATACTGTATTGTGTACTATAGTATATAATGTGTAGTGTACTATACTATAGAATGTATAGTGTACTATACTATATACTGTATAGTGTACAATACTATATAATGTATTGTGTACTATACTATATAATGTATTGTGTACTATACTATATACTGTATAGTGTACTATACTATATAATGTGTACTATACTATATAATGTATGTACTATACTATATACTGTATGTACTATACTATATAATGCTGTACTATACTATATAATGTATTGTGTACTATACTATATAATGTACAGTGTACTATACTATATAATGCATAGTGTACTATACTATATAATGTATAGTGTACTATACTATATAATGCATAGTGTACTATACTATATACTGTATTGTGTACTATACTATATAATGTATTGTGTACTATACTATATACTGTATAGTGTACTATACTATATAATGTATAGCGTACTATACTATATAATGTGTACTATACTATATAATGTATAGTGTACTATACTATATAATCTAGTGTACTATACTTTATAATGTATTGTGTACTATACTATATAATGTATAGTGTACTATACTATATAATGTATAGTGTACTATACTATATAATGTATTGTGTACTATACTATATACTGTATAGTGTACTATACTATATAATGTATAGTGTACTATACTATATAATGCATAGTGTACTATACTATATAATGTACAGTGTACTATACTATATAATGCATAGTGTACTATACTATATAATGTATAGTGTACTATACTATATAATGTATAGTGTACTATACTATATAATGTATAGTGTACTATACTATATAATGTATAGTGTACTATACTACTATACTATATACTGTATACTGTATTTTGTACTATACTATATAATGTATTGTGTACTATACTATATACTGTGGCATGCAAATTGTCCTGGTTTTTAGAAGGAGGTATGGATGGAGGGATGATGATAGAGATGGCAATGGATGGATGTAGATCAGGGGTGTCAAAGTCAAATGGACGGAGGGCCAAATAAAACATTTTGCTACAAGTCGAGGGCCGGACTGTCCGAATGTTAATTGAAATCTAAATTTGACCTACTGAAAACCTAACAAATATATTACGATTAGATAAATAAAGTAATATTTTATTATGACTCTGTCAGTCATTTTTAATTTTCAACAGGCTGGCACAAAAGACATGTCAATACAAAAACACCTCATAACATGAACATTAAATGAACAAAGTGATATTATTCAAGGCACCATCAGCTATATTTTCTCATTTAGCAAAAGTGGGCTGAATTTAAGCAACTTCAAAGAAATAAATAATATCAGCAATTTTCTGCCATTCACTCCACTGATAAATATACATATATATATATTGCATTGAAATACAATAAAATAAAGTACACAAATCTATGAACCAGAAACAAGACTTTCTTTAAGGAAAAGTCAGATGTGCAGTGAAAACAAATATTATTTAACTTTTAAATGTAGCCTTTGTTCCATGTCTATATTCTCGTTTTTGTCTGCGTGTTTTGTTTCATGATGCCGTCTCAGATTATACTCTTTCATCACCGCCACACTTTCTCCACACAGAAGGCACACGGGTTTTCCAGCGACGTCCGTGAACATGTACTCAGACTCACACCTTGTTTGAAACCCCCGTTTCTCAGTGTCCACCTTCCGTTTGGCCATTGTTGATGAGTAGGCTTTTTGCTGTTATGCTAATGACCGCTAATAAATAAGGAAAGGAAGCCGCCTCTCGCTCGGTGCGTCACCGTTGCATTGTGGGAAATGTAGCTTTTGGTGCGTACATAATATCTTGCGGGCTGCTGGTTTGCAGGAGCCCGCGGGCCGGATCTAATAATAAATTAATATCATCACGCGGGCCAAATAAAACCCACTCGCGGGCCTGATTTGGCCCGATGGCCTTGGCTTTGACATATGTGATGTAGATGGTTCGGTTAAGAGTCTGGTGCCTTTACGCCCCTCCACGCGTTTGAGGACGGTCGAGACACAACGCTAGCATCAACCTGGCTTGCTCTCGGCAGGACCGGTGTCTTGGTCCAGTTGGTCCAGTCCATTGCTTTCTTCACACTGTTCACCTTCACCGCCTTGCTGCAGACCTCTGATGGGTCAGGAGATGTTCATCACCTGTTCCATAACCGCTATTACTCTGCTAACACACACACACACACACACACACACACACACACACACACACACATCATCATCACCTTTCTGTATAATAATGTGATCTTGCTATGAAGGATGTGTTTGAGGACGTGAGCTGAGTTTCATCTCTGTTATAACACACAGATTCCACATCTTCTACCAACGTCTCTCTCTCGCGTCTCTCCTTATGACCTGACGCGTGCTCATGGTCATTTCATCTGATTGTGTGGTTATTTTTAGGCCGTGGTGTGTGTGTGTGTGTGTGTGTGTGTGTGTGTGTAGTCATTAGCTTGTGATTAGATGCTGTGATTAGCATAGAGAGGAAAAGCAACACAGGATCTAAAAGCAGGAACAGGAACGTGATGGAGCACGAAGCTCTCATCACACTGCACTAAAACCTAATGAACTGCACCTCAGTGCTGTATTAACATGCTAACTGTCTGTGTGTGTGTGTGTGTGATGTTGTGTGTGTTTGTGTGTGTGTGTGTGTTAGGGGTAGCTGTGCTCTGAATGCAGGTGTAAGGTCATTAGTGCCACCCCACTCGTTCTGCTCCATAGTTTTCATTCTTCTGGGAGACGTGACGTTCCTCCGTCTGCATCTTAAACATGAAAGGACAAACGCCAGGAACGTGATGCAATGCAACACACACACACACACACACACACACACACACACACACACACACACACAACACACACATACACGCCCTGTGCTGAGACCAGGTGGCTATAAAAGCAACTGCTGGGGTGTGGTGTGTGTGTGTGTGTGTGTGTGAGAGAGAAAGAGAGACACAGCAAGAAGGTGCTCTGACATGAACTTCATCCTGCTCTTCTCTCTGCTCTGCCTTGGTAAGTACACACACACACACACACACACACACACACACACACACACACACCTGTGTGGATTCACTGTTCACTCTTTACTGGAGAAATTACTCTATAGTATTACGTGTGTGATACGTGTGTGTGTATGTATATGTGTGTGTGGTGTGATGTATGTGTGTGTTGTGTGTGTGTGTGGTTGGTGTGTGTGTGTGTGTGTGTGTGGTGTGTGTGTTGTGTGTGTGTGATGGTTTGCGGGCGAAGACAAGTTCTTACCTGAAAAATTCTTCCCCTTTATCTCACCTGAGGAATACAATCACACACATATCACACCACACACACACACACACACACACACACACACACACAATATCTTTATCCTTTTTTTTTACTTTTTTACACAATTTAATACACATTATTTTTATATGTGCAAATCTGTGCGCGGTTGTATGTGTGAGTGTGTGTGTGAGTGCGCGTGTGTTTGTGTGTGTGTTTATGTGTGTGTGTTTGTGTGTTGTTGTGCGTGTATGTGTGTGTGTGTGTGTTTGTGTTTTGTGTGTGTGTGTGTGTGTGTGCGAGAAAGGGAAATAGTGATGCAGGTAAAGCATTAGAAGACAAAAGGAAGGAGGAGTGCTTATTGTTCACACAGATATTTCAGTACAGGGACACACCTCATACACACACACACACATGCGCACACCACACACGACACACACACACACACACACACACACACAGATTAGTGACACCGTCACACACCACTTCACAAAATGAGCTGTATTCAGCGTGACTCAGAGATGCAATGCAGTGTTTATCATTCATTTTACTTTGTGTTACACTTTCACACTGTATAGGC
>JACRUU010000024.1:14815075-14817575 GCA_030449085.1 Kryptopterus vitreolus
ACACACCACCACACACACACTCACACACACACACCTCTCAAACTTGTGTGTGTATGTGTGTGTTAGCTACAAAGCTCAGCACAGTTTCCAGACAGCGTTATTCACATCTGCTGGTGAAGGTGACAAACTTCAGAAGAACAACAGTGCTGTGTGATGGAGCACCACTGAAGGTAATCATCATCATCATCATCATCATAAAAAAAGCAACCAGACAGGAAGCAGAAGCAGGAAGCAAGATCAGCATTCAGAAGAGCACATGCAGCAACAGCAGCAGCATCACCATATCATCATAGACATCAGAATGCAAACAGGATAGAAGGAATCAGAAGCAGCAGAGGCCCAGCAGCAAAGCAGAAGAGGCAACCAGCAGACAACCAGAAGCAGCATCACAGAAGAATGCAAAGCACCATCATAATCATCACCAGCAGCCTCACCCTATAGCAGAGCACCATCATCAGTCTAGCAGCAGCAGAAGAAGCACGATGCCGCAGTATCAGATCACCATCAGCAACAGCAGCAGAGCCACCAGCAGCAACATCATCATCACCGCATTCACCAGCATGCATATCATCATATATCACCAGCATATCATACGATCAATCTCATCATAGCCATCAGCATCAGCAGGCAGCACGAGCCACTGCATAAGCAGAGACACCGTCAGCAAACAGCAGAATATCACCAGCATGCAACGAGCAGCAGCAGCAGCAGAGCGACCAGAAGCAGGCAGCAGCAGCCAGAGCACAAGCAGCAGCAGCAAAGAAGTCACGAGCAGCAGCAGCAGAGCACCGGGCAAGGCAACAGCAGCAGAGCACAATTGCGAGCAACAAGCAGCTAGCAGCAGCAGAGCCACCAGCAGCAGCAGCAGCAGCAGCAGCGAGCAGCAACAGCAGCTAGCAGGAGCAGCAGAGCACGCAGTCAAATCATTTTGCAGCAGCAGGGCAGCCAGAGCACAGCAGCAAAGAGAAGCAGCAGCACCAGCAGCAATCAGCAGAAGCAAGGCAGCAGCAGATCACCAGCAGGCGCAGGCACCAGCAGCAGCAGCAGCAACAGTATAGCAGCAGCAGCGGAGCAACAGCTAGCAGTCGGCAGCAGCAGCAGCAGAAGCAGGAACCAGCAGCAACATCGCAGCAGCAGCCAGTAGCACCAGCAAGCAGCATGCAGCAGAGCACCAGCTCAGCACCAGCAGAGAAGAACAAGCTAGCGAGTCTAGCACCAGCAGCACAAGAAGAAGTGAATGAACCAGCAAGCAACGAGCAGAAGCAGCACCAAGGCACAGCAGCACCTCAGCAGAAGCAAGAACCAGAAGCACCGAGCACAGATCCACGCAGCACCAGCAGCAGCCGCAGCAGGGCAGAGCGACCTAGGCGCACCTAGCAGCAGCACCAGCAGCAGCAGAGCACACCAGCGCAAGCAGCCGCAGCAGCGCAGAGCACCAGCAGACCCGCCGCGAGCAGCAGCAGCAAGCACCAGCAGCCACGCAGCACCGAAGCACCAGCAGCAGAGAGAACCAGAGAAGCAGCATCAGCACCAGCAGCACCACCAGGACCAGCAGCACCAGCACCAGCAGCATCAGCACCAGCAGCACCACCAGGACCAGCAGCACCAGCACCAGCAGCATCAGCACCAGCAGCACCACCAGGACCAGCAGCACCAGCACCAGCAGCATCAGCACCAGCAGCACCACCAGGACCAGCAGCACCAGCACCAGCAGCATCAGCACCAGCAGCACCACCAGCACCAGCAGCAGCAGCACCAGCAGCACCACCAGCACCACCACCAGCGAGCAGCGCACCAGCAGCAGCAAGCAGCAGGCAGCAGCAGAGCAACCAGCAGCATCCAGCAGCAGCAGACACGCCAGCACCTAGCACCAGCAGCGCAGCACCAGCGCAGGCAGCACCAGCAGCAGGCAGCACTCAGCAGCAGCACCAGTCAGCAGCAGAGCCCAGCAGCAGCAGGCAGCAGCGAGCAGCAGCACGAGAGGCAGGGAGCATGAGCCTACCAGCAGAACAGCAGCAGAGTCACCCAAGCAGCACACAGCAGCAGCAGCAGCAGAGCACCTAGAGCAGCAGCATGCAGCAGGGCACAGGCAGCAGCAGCACGAGCAGCAGCAGCGGAGCACGGCAGCAGACAGAGCAGAGCACCAGCAGCAACAGGCAGCAGCAGACAGAGCACCAGCAGCAGCCGCAGCAGCAGAGCACCAGCATCAGCAGCAGCAGCAGCACGAGCAGCTTGTCAGCAGAGACCTGCAGCAACAGCAGCAGAGCACCAGCAGCAACAGGGGCCGCAGCAGCAGCCAGAGCACCAGCAGCAGCAGCAGAGCAGCAGCAGCAACAGCAGCAGCACAGCAGCAGAGACCAGGCAGCAACAGCGCAGCAGCAGCAGGCAGCAGAAGCAGGCACCGCAGCAACAGCAGCATGCGCAGCAGCAGAGCACCAGCAGCAACAGCAGCAGCAGCACAGAAGGGCCAACAGCAGCAGGAAGCAGCAGAGAGCACCGC
>JACRUU010000024.1:14822575-14825075 GCA_030449085.1 Kryptopterus vitreolus
ATGATTGATTGTTGTTTTGTTTACTCTATGTACCAAAACCCGGAGCAGTGTGTTTCCCACGGACCGTTAATCCGGATACACCACTAAACTCCCTAAACTCTGCACATGATGAAGTTTTCACTTTCTTCCCCCAAAAAAGAAGTGATATTTAATATAATCTTTATCTTTTGTGTTAAATCCTGTAAAAACCAGCAGCAGATAAAGTGTATCACAGTTTTAATTTCCACTGCACTTCATCCTCTGCTTTTTACTTTCACTTCCTTCAGAAAATAAACATTTCAATATATTTCAGTTTGTGTGTAAATAATGAACATGAACAAGGAACTTTTCACAACATCAACCGATTTTATTACAATTTATTTTATAAATAATGTGTTCTTTCTTTAATAATAAAGATCTCAAACACTTTCAGATATTTTCTCTCGTGAACCACACGAACGTTCACTTTAACCATCTAAACTGTTCTTTTACTTTACCTTGTTTTTGCTTTTGAGCAGTAGATGCATAACTGTTTATGTGTTTTTATCAATTGTGTGTGTATATATATATATATAATATATATATATATATATATATGTATATAATCACGAATAATCTCACAATGCCATGAATTAACTTGTGATTAAATAAACACTTTTCATGTTTTTAACACTTGTGACAGATAATATTAATTTCTATTATTTAGTGGTATTTTTAATAGTTAAATACGGTACGCGGCTCCTTTAAGAATGATGTTCCGGTTTTGGTTGTTTTCTATATAAACAGGTGATATGTTTATGTTCTATACAGTAATGTGCACTAATATACCATAATATACACAAATATAAACCCAATATACCGTAATATACAGTAATATACAGTAATAAACAGTAATATAAAGTAACATACAGTTAATATACCGTAATATACAATAATATACAGTAATATACAGTAATATACAATAATATAGTGAGGAGATGTTTGTGTTGTAGTGAATGTAATAATAATATAATATAATATCCTTTATTTGTCACATAAACATTACAGCACAGTGAAATTCTTTTCTTGGCATATCCCAGCTTGATGTTGGTAGTTTGGGGTCAGAGCGCAGGGTCGGCCAGGGTACGGCGCCCCCTGGAGCACAGAGGGTTAAGGGTCTTGCTCAAGGACCCGAGGACGGCAGCTTGGCCATACCGGGTCTCGAACCCGGATCTTCTGATCAGCAGCCCAGCGCCTTAGACCACTGAGCTCCGCCCCCTCCCTATGTACAGTAATATAGAGGTTTGAGATGTACAGTTGTGTTGTAGTGAATGTACATATAGTGAGATGTTTGTGTTGTAGTGAATGTACAGTAATATAGTGAGATGTTTGTGTTGTAGTGAATGTACAGTAATATAGTGAGGAGATGTTTGTGTTGTAGTGAATGTACAGTAATATAGTGAGATGTGTGTTTGTAGATTACAGTAATATGTGAGGAGGTGTTGTAGATGTTTTAGTGTTGTAGTGAATGTACAGTAATATAGTGAGGATGTTTGTGTTGTAGTGAATGTACAGTAATATAGTGAGATGTTTGTGTTGTAGTGAATGTACAGTAATATAGTGAGGAGATGTTTGTGTTGTAGTGAATGTACAGTAATATAGTGAGATGTTTGTGTTGTAGTGAATGTACAGCAGTAATATAGTGAGATGTTTGTGTTGTAGTGTGAATGTACAGTAATATAGTGAGGAAGTTGTTTGTGTTGTAGTGAATGTACAGTAATATAGTGAGGAGATGTTTGTGTTGTAGTGAATGTACAGTAATATAGTGAGGAGATGTTTGTGTTGTAGTGAATGTTTATGTTGTAGTGAATGTACAGTAATATAGTGAGGAGATGTTTGTGTTGTAGTGAATGTACAGTAATATAGTGAGATGGTAGTGTGTTTGTGAGGAGATTGTGTTGTAGTGAATGTACAGTAATATAGTGAGATGTTTGTGTTGTAGTGAATGTACAGTAATATAGTGAGATGTTTGTGTTGTAGTGAATGTACAGTAATATAGTGAGGAGATGTTGTGTTGTGTGTAATGTATGTAGTGAATGTACAGTAATGTAGGAGATGTAGTAGAATGTACAGTAATATAGTGAGTGTTTGTGTTGTAGTGAATGTACAGTAATATAGTGAGGAGATTTGTGTTGTTTGTGTTGTAGTGAATGTACAGTAATATAGTGAGATGTTTGTGTTGTAGTGAATGTACAGTAATATAGTGTTTGTGTTGTAGATGTTTGTGTTGTAGTGAACGTAAGTAGGATGTGTTGTAGTGAAGGTACAGTAATATAGTGAGGAGATGTTTGTGTTGTAGTGAATGTACAGCAATAATAGGAGATGTTTGTGTTGTAGTGAATGTACAGTAATATAGTGAGAGATGTTTGTGTTGTAGTGAATGTACAGTAATGTACAGTAATATAGTAATAGAGATGTTTGTGTTGTAGATGTTTGTGTTGTAGTGAATGTACAGTAATATAGTGAGGAGATGTTTGTGTTG
>JACRUU010000024.1:14832575-14847575 GCA_030449085.1 Kryptopterus vitreolus
TGTGTGTGTGTGTGGTGCGTGTGCGTGTGTGTGTGTGTGTGTGCGGCTTTCGTGCGTGCGTGCGTGCGCGGCGCGTGCGTGTGCGTGTGCGTTGCGTGCGTTGTGTGTGCGTGCGTGCGTGCGTGCGTTGCTGTGTGTGTGTGACGTGCGTGTGCATGTGCGTGCGTGCGTGCGTGTGTGTGCGTGCGTGTGCGTGGTGCGTGGTGTGCGTGCGTGCGTGCGCGTGCGTGCGTGCGTGCGTGCGTGTGTGCGTGTGTGTGCGTGTGTGTGTGTGTGCGTGAGTGTGTGGTGTGGAGTGCGTGTGTGCGTGCGTGTGTGTGTGTGTGTGTGTGTAGAAGCAGTGATGATGTTTGTGCAGAGTGATGATGTCACACTGAATACTGCTGTGATTTGGATGTAATTTGTGTTATAGTTATAGTGTCCGTGTGTTCACTGATAAATGATTTAAACACAGAAATATTTGATCACCCTGTGATTTTGTAACTTCTACTTAGAATTCCTGGAGGTGTGTAGAATTTTCACCCGTAGATGCATTTCCACTGTGAGAGACAGAATCTCAAATGTTATATATTTTGTGTGTGGTGTGTGTGTGTGTGTGTGTGTATATCTATATAATATAATATATAGCTATATATATATATATATATATATATAAAATGCTTTGATTTATTAAAGTCTTTGTGTGTTGTGTGTGTGTGTGTGTGTGTTGTGTGTGTGTGCAGGCTGCTCTGGGTATCGCTAATCTGATCGTCATGGCGATGATGGAGGAGGGGAGTGAGTCAGACAGAAGCGCTAAGAAGATATGGATGTTGACAAAGATGGTCTCCTTGTCCAAGGTGTGTGCATGATGTGCGTGTGGTGTTGCGTGTGCGCGTGCGCGTCGTGTGTGTGTGTGTGTGTGTGTGGGAATTTGTGTGGTTGAGGGTGAATGGTGAACCTCCAAAACTGACCACATGAGTGTGGGTTGTGTGTGTGTGTGTGTGTGTGTGTGTGGGTGTGTTTGTGTGATGTGTGTGTGTGTGTGTGTGTGTGTGTGTGTGTGTGTTTAGGCAGATCTCAGTCTATAGACAGTAATCAGGAAGTGTTTGTTCACCCGAGTCCTGGAGATGTACAGAGTTTTCTGGATGCTGTTAACGTCATCAAACCCACAGCCATCATTGGTGAGTGTGTGTTCATGTGTCATGTCAAGTCAAGAGGTTTTTATTGTCATTACAACTATATATATATATATACACATATAGGTGATGACACACAGTTTGAAACAATCTCCCACAACCTGGTGCTCCATAAAAAACAACAACACAACAGGAGGATTCACACAACATATAACACACATAGAGCTACACACAACACACACCACAACATAGAGCTACACACAACATATATAACACAACAACATACAGCACACACAACATATACACACAACATGAGCTACACACAACATAACACAACATACAGATACACACAACACAAAACATATAACACAACATACACAACATACACACACAAAGAGCTACACACAACATAGAGCTACACAAACATATAACACAACATAAACACAACATACAACACACACTAACATAACATATACCCACACAACAAAACAACAAACATAGAGCTACACTAACACACATAACATACACACAATAGCTACAAACAACATATAACATCGACAACAACACATATAACACTACATAGAGCTACAAACATATAAACAACACATAGAGCTACACACAACATATAACACAACATAGAGCTACACACACATACATACACACAACATAACACAACATAGAGCTACACACAACATATAGAGCTACAACATATAACACACATAGAGCAGAGCTAGACACACAACATATAGAACACAACATAGAGCTAACACAACATACAACTACAAACAACATATAACACAACACAGAACATAGAGCTACACACAACAACAAACATAGAACAACATATATAACACATAGAGCTAACATACACACAACATATACACAACAACATACACAACATAGAGCTACACACTACAAACATACATAACACAACAACATATAACACATCTACACAACACAAGAGCTACAAAACACAATAACATATAACACAGCACAAACAACATATATGAGCTACACACAACATAGAACACAACAAACACTAACACAACATAAACACACAACATAGAGCTACACAACACATAACACAACATAGAGCTACACACACATAGAGCACAACATAGAGCAAAACAACATAACACAACATAGAGCACACACATACATAACACAACATATATAACACAACATAGAGCTACACACACATATAACACAACAACACCATAGAACACAACCATACAAACTACACACAGACAGATAGACACAACATATAACATAGAACACACAACATCATAGGACACACAACATAGAAACACACACAAATATATAACACACATAGAGCTACACAACATAGAGCTAACACAACAAGCTAAAACACATATAGCACAACATAGCACAACATAGAGCTACACACAACATATAACACAACATAGAGCTACACACAACATAGAACACAACATAGAACACAACATAGAGCTACACACAACATAGAACACAACATAGAGCTACACACACATAGAACACAACATAGAACACAACATAGAACAACATAGAACAAAACATAGCTACACAACATAGAGCACAACAACATAGAACTAACACAACATAGAGCTACACACAACATACACACACACAACATAGAGCCTAACACTAACACACAACATATAACACAACATAGAGCTACACACAACATACATATAACACATGAGCTACACACAACATATAACACAACATAGAGCTACACAAAACACTAAAACACAACATAGAGAACACAACATACAACACAACATAGAACAACACACAACATAGAACACAACAAAGCTACACACAACATCACATAACGTAGTAGCACAACCTAGCCTAACACAACATAGAGCTACACACAACATAACATATAACACAACCATATACACAACATAGAACACAACATAGCTACACAAAACAACATAGAGCTACACATATGGAACACACACATAGAACACAACATAGAACACAACATGCAACACACACAACACATAGAGCTACACACAACATAGAACACAACATAGAGCTACACACAACATAGAACACAACATAGAGCTACACACAACATAGAACACAACATATAACAAATAGAGCTACAAGAACACAAGACTGAGGACTAGACTAAGTTTGTCCTTGCCACATAAAGTGCATCGTGTGCAAGTTGGTGCAAACAGCGCACAAGCAGAACAGACTGTACTTGACAACACGAGACAGTGTGTTCTTGTGGGTGCGAGTGTGCGAGTGTGTTTGATTGTTTCCGGTGTGTGTAGGTGTGGCAGGGGCGGGGCGTCTCTTTTCTCATGATGTTATCAGAGCAATGGGGTCGTTAAACGAGCGACCAATCATCTTTGCTCTCAGCAACCCGACTGCTAAAGCTGAGTGCACTGCAGAGGACGCGTACGGCCTTACACAGGTACACACACACACACACACACACACACACACACTCATACGCACGCGCATGCACAGGGACACACACACAAGTAACTTTAACTGTGCAATAAACAATATAAGATAAAAAAATGTAACGTGTGCAATATTTACATGTATAATTGTATTTATTGTTGTCTTGTTTACTAGTGATTTTTATTTTTTAGGGTCGGTGTTTGTTTGCCAGTGGCAGTCCGTTTGGTCCTGTAACTCTGGATGACGGCAGAATGCTTATTCCAGGACAAGGAAACAACGCTTACATATTCCCAGGTGTGTGTGTGTGTGTGTGTGTGTGTGTGTGTGTGTGTGTGTGTGTGTGTGTGTGTGTGTGTGTGTACACACCGCTCTTTCTTGAAGCTGTCAGGGAAATGATTAATTTCTATATCTATAGTCCTGATTATCTCACACTGTGTGTTGTGTGTGGTGCGTGTGTGTGTGTGTGTGGTGGTGTGTGTGTGTGTGTGCACATGTGTGTGTGCCTGTGTGCGCGTGTGTGTGGGCGTGTGTGTGTTGTGTGTGTGTGTGTGTGTGTGTGTGTGTGTGTGTGTGTGTACAGGGGTGGCTCTGGCTGTGATCCTCAGTGGAGTCAGACACATCAGTGATACAGTGTTCCTGGAAGCTGCGAAGGTAAACAGATAAAGTGTGTGTGTGTGTGTGTGTGTGTGTGTGTGTGTGTGTAGATGTTGCATCACTTCCTGTTAAGTAGCTCCCCCTCTTTTATGCAGTAGAGGTGTTGAGTTTTATAGCTCTACACTTATGATTGAGAATCTCTTCCTCATGTTATCCTTATAAAGTCCTCTCTGCTGGGGTTTGGGGGCGTGGCTGTGGGCGTGGCTGTGGGCGTGGCTGTGGGACTACTGATCTTTCAGCCACAAGAACATTGGTGAGATCAGACACTGATGTTGCTGAGGAACTCTGGGTTCAGGTTCCAGGATCTGTGCAGGACACTTGGGTTCTTCCACACCAACCTTCAGTCCTGTGTGCACAGAGTCAGTTTCAACTGCAGATGGGTTTAATTCAGGGTGCACTTACTTTTGGCCATATAGGATACATTAGATCTGCTTCAGGTGCAGATTTATACAGCAGCTTCAGTCACGGTGGGGTTTTGGATTCAGTTCCTCTGAAGGACATGTAGCATTTAAATAAATCACAACCTGAGCAGTATCTGCTTACTGAGATGTGGTGCTGTCCCGGACCCGTCTGTCCCGGACCCGTCTGTCCTGCACCTGCCTTACCTTTAACTGTCTGTCCCGGACCCGGACCCGTCTGTCCCGGACCCTTCTGTCTGCACCTGCCTTACCTTTAACTGTCTGTCCCGGACCCGTCTGTCCTGCACCTGCCTTACCTTTAACTGTCTGTCCCGGACCCGTCTGTCCTGCACCTGCCTTACCTTTAACTGTCTGTCCCGGACCCGTCCCGGACCCGTGTCCCACCTGCCTTACCTTTAACTGTCTGTCCCGGACCCGTCTGTCCTGCACCTGCCTTACCTTTAACTGTCTGTCCCGGACCCGTCTGGACCCGTGTCCTGCACCCTGCACCTGCCTTACCTTTAACTGTCTGACCCGGACCCGTCTGAGCGAGCATGGGGTCAGTAGTGATGGAGATCCTAGATAACAGGAGTGTATTGAGAGTGTGTACGATTTATTGCTCAAGTTGTGCTCCGTCTCTATAGACTGTGAAAACTGTGAAAACAGATACTGGTTCCTGTTGATCAATCTTGTGTGTGTGTGTGTGTGTGTGTGTGTGTGTGTGTGTGTGTGTGTGTGTGTGTTTTAGACCCTGGTAGAACAGCTGACTGACGAGGAGCTGAGTCAGGGTCGGCTTTATCCTCCACTCTCCAACATCAGAGAGGTGTCTGTGCAAATGGCTGTCAAGGTGTGTGTGTGTGTGTGTGTGTGTGTGTGTGTGTGTGTGTGTGTGTGCAGTATTGTTCAAAATAGTAGCAGTACAATGTGACTAACCAGAATAATCCAGGTTTTTAGTATATTTGTTATTGCTACGTGACAAACAAGTTACTGGTATGTGTAATAGATTCTCATAAAACAAACAAAACCCAGCATTCATGATATACACACTGCTATTCTGAACAATACTGTGTGTGTGTGTGTGTGTGTGTGTGTGTGTGTGTGTGTGTGTGTGTGTGCATACAGGGTGATTGGGTACAATCTCACACAAGTGTGTGTGTGTGTGTGTGTGTGTGTGTGTAGGTGGTGGAGTACCTGTACAGTAAAGGCATGGCGTTCCGGTACCCAGAGCCAGTGGATAAGGAAGCGTATGTCAGATCCGTGGTGTGGAATACGCAGTACGACTCGTTCCTTCCCGATACCTATGAATGGCCTGGGGTCTCCTTCAGTCCCAAACTCGACTAACACACACACACACACACACACACACACACACACACGTTCCACTGTACCTTATCATCTCTGTTTATAACCTCAGTAATGAAGGAACACTCTAGAAATGTCTGTGTATAGAAACACACACACATACACTCACACACACATTCACACACTCCATGTCAAAGTCTTGTGTAATGCACATCTGGCAGTAAGCTGCTATCTTTCACAACACTCTACTAGCCTGTTTCACCATCTCCATCCTGACACCACCATCCACCATCATCATCAACAATCTCCATTAACACGCTCCCGACACCATCATCATCATCATCAATCTCCATCATCATCACACGCTCCCACCACCACCATCAATCTCCATTTCACACGCTCCCGACACCATCATCATCACCATCATCAATCTCCATCTCACACACATCCTCATCATCATCCATCTCAATCTCAAACGACATCATCATCATCATCAATCATCTCACATCACGCTCATCATCATCATCATCACCAATCACACTCCCGAATCACATCATCACAACTCCGACTCAAACCGACACCATCATCTCATCATCACAATCTCCACAATCAATCTCCTTCCACACACATCATCATCATCATCATCACCATCAATCTCCATCATCACACGCACATCCAGCTCCCGACATCATCATCAATCTCCATCTCACACGCTCCCGACACCATCATCATCATCATCATCATCACTCCCGATCATCATCATCAAAGCAATCTCATCATCATCAATCACACGCTCCCGACATCATCACCATCATCATCAATCTCATCTCACATCTCTCACCACACGCTCCCAGACATCCATCATCATCACCACACGCTCATCATCACCTCACATCATCAATCATCCATTTCACACGCTCCCGACATCACCACCATCAATCTCATCCCACCGCTCCGATCATCATCATCATCATCATCATCATCACCATTCATCACCACCACAATTCTCCTTACTGACATCATCATCATCACACATCATCACACACGCTCCCGATCATCACCACCACCATCATCACTCACCACACGCTCCCGACACCATCAATCATCATCTCACACACTCCCGACACCATCACCATCATCATCAATCTCCATCTCACACGCTCCCGACACCATCATCATCATCATCATCATTCTCCATTCACAC
The DNA here is from genome assembly GCA_030449085.1 of Kryptopterus vitreolus. NCBI lineage: Eukaryota > Metazoa > Chordata > Actinopteri > Siluriformes > Siluridae > Kryptopterus > Kryptopterus vitreolus. The sequence continues at coordinate 14,839,673 of JACRUU010000024.1, forward strand.
ACGCTCCCATCATCATCAATCTCCATCTCACACGCTCCCGACACCATCACCATCATCATCATCATCATCATTTCACACGCTCACACAATCTCCATCTCACACGCTCCCGACACCACCACCATCAATCTCCATCTCACACACTCCCGACACCATCACCATCATCATCACCATCACACGCTCCATCATCACCTCCACACACCACAACTCATCACCACCATCATCATCCCCACGACACCATCACCATCATCATCACATCATCATCAATCTCCATCTCACACGCTCTCACACGCTCCACCATCATCATCAATCTCCATTTCACACGCTCCCGAAATCACCATCATCATCAATCTCCTTCTCACACACTCCCGACATCTACCTCTCTCATCAGCTTTATCCTGGACACAGTGGTGGGTGATGAACCAGGAGTCTGTCCTATACAATAAATCCATAGTCCACACACCTTCCTAAAGCTCCACCCACTACCACACTGTGCTGGGAGGGTGGAGCTCAATGTTTTAATGTGCTGGGTTACTGATCGGATGGGTTTTGAGCCCTGGAATCGCCACACTGCCACTCTTGGGTCCCGGATTATCATGACCCTGCCCTCTGACCTCAACTTACAAACAAACTAGGATATGAAACAATTTCACTGTGATGTAATGTTTGTGACAAAGACCATTCTATTCCCATAGCTCCACCCAACACCACACCCCATAGCTCCACCCAACACCACACCCCATAGCTCCACCCAACACCACACCCCATAGCTCCACCCAACACCACACCCCATAGCTCCACCCAACACCACACCCCATAGCTCCACCCAACACCACACCACATAGCTCCAACACACTCCTGCACTTAATTCTCAATCCTGTAGCCTTTCTTTGTGTGTGTGTGTGTGTGTGTGTGTGTGTGTGTGGGTGCACACATGTAACTGTGATTAGCACTGTGAGTTTGGTGAGATGTGACCAGGCAGGGAACCTGATGATGATGATGATGATGATGATGATGATGATGATGATTTATAGTTTGGGTGTTTTTGTTTTTTTGTCTATGACTGAATTTATTCCATTTTAGTTGGAAGCTGCTTTGGGTGAAGTTGTTTGCTAATAAACATATACAACATATTACATATTACATATACAGTTATATGTAAGTGTGTGTGTGTGTGTGTGTGTGTGTGTGTGTGTGTGTGTGTGTGTGTGTGTGTGTGTGTAAGCCTTTAAACGGTGCAGTCCTCTAAACATACAGGAACAGATTAAAAACTCGGTAAGTCATTTCAGACTGCTTTTCATGACGAAACCATTAAGATTCAGCACTTATTGACTCTGTTGTCTGTAGATATTTGGTGTAAACATGTGGAATACATGTTTGGATTCCTGAAAGTCTGAATAACTTTATTCCTCCACAGTTTAAATGTGTCCGATGTCCATCGCTATGTGATGTCACGTTATGGCTTTAAAAAGTTTTTGATTTGCTCGTCGTTGACATACGGAATATCGCAGGAAGACTTTATTTGTTACTGAGCGCGAGCAGAGTGCGCATGCACGCTTTTCACAAGGCAGTTTTATCACAGCTGCAGAGACTGAGGGAGCATCAGGAAAACAAACAAACAAAAAGTGAGGGAGCATCAGGAAAACAAACAAAAACAAAAACTGAGGGAGCATCAGGAAAAAAAACAAACAAAAAGGAAAACAAACAAACAAAAAGTGAGGGAGCATCAGGAAAACAAACAAACAAAAAGTGAGGGAGCATCAGGAAAACAAACAAACAAAAAGTGAGGGAGCATCAGGAAAACAAACAAACAAAAAGAGGGACAGGGAGGAGCATCAGAGGAGAGAGAGGGAACAGGAAAACAAACAAACAAAAAGTGACAAGGGAACATCAAGAAAAACAAACAAACAAAAAGTGAGGGAGCATCATGAAGAACAAACAAAAACTGAGAGAGCATCAGGAAAACAAACAAACAAAAACAACAAAACAAACAAACAAAAACTGAGGGAGCATCAGGAAAACAAACAAACAAAAAAAACAAAAACTGAGGGAGCATCAGGAAAACAAACAAACAAAAAAACAAACAAAAACGGAGGGAGCATCAGGAAAACAAACAAGCAAAAAGTGAGGGAGCATCAGGAAAAAAACAAACAAAAACTGAGGGAGCATCAGGAAAACAAACAAAGAAACAAACAAAACTGAGGGAGCATCAGGAAAACAAACAAACAAAAACAGGGAAAACAAACAAACAAAAACTGAGGGAAACAAAACAAAAATTGAAGGAACATCAGGAAAACAAACAAACAAAAACAGAGGGAGCAACAGGAAAACAAACAAACAAAAAGTGAGGGAGCATCAGGAAAAAAACAAACAAACAAAAACTGAAACAAAAAAAAACAAAAAAAAAAACTGAGGGAACATCAGAAAACAAACAAAAAAACTGAGGGAGCATAGGAGCATCAAAACAAACAAACAAAAACTGAGGGAGCATCAGGAAAACAAACAAACAAACAAAACAGTGAAACCAAAAAACAAACAAAAACTGAGGGAGCATCAGGAAAACAAACAAACAAAGAAACAAAAACTGAGGGAGCATCAGGAAAACAAACAAACAAAAACAGAGGGAAAATCAGGAACAAACAAACAAACAAACAAACAAAAAGTGAGGGAGCATCAGGAAAAAAAAACAAACAAAAACTGAGGGAGCATCAGGAAAACAAACAAACAAAAACTGAGGGAACATCTGGAAAAAAAAAAAAAACTGAGGGAGTATCAGGAAAAAAAAACAAACAAAAACTGAGGAAAACCAGGAAAACAAACAAACAAAATCTGAGGGAACATCAGGAAAAACAAGCAAATTAAAACTGAGGGAACATCAGGATAAACCCCCCAAAACAAAACAAAACAGAAACCTGAGGGAACATCAGGACCAATGTTGACGGGTGTGTGAAAAGGTAAATAAACACATTCCCATCTCGGGTAATGATTTAATTGGACTTGTTTTATACTGACTGAATCTTCAGGAACATTCTAGACCGTAACTGTTTACTCTGCGTTAGCATTAAATTCATTACTATTACAGTGTTTTTACATGCACTTATATACTTGTTTTTTTATGCATAAACACAGTATGTGTCAGTAGAATTTACTGTAACATTATCTGAATTGTATTATTCTTTTTTCACTATCGTAAGTGTAGCGAATGTAAACATTACATCTGAGTTTTTGCTTAGCATTTTAGCTTATTTTTGCTCTAATTCCTAAAATATCCTGCTTAAAATTCAATTCAGTTCAATTCAGTTTTATTTTGTAGAGCTTTTTATGTTTTGTCATCGTCTGAAAGCAGCTTAAAATAAAACTTAATTATAATGTGTGGAAAATGAAAATCAGTTTGACCCTAATTCTTTGTTGTTGATGAAGCGACGGTGACGAGGAAAAACTGCCTGAGAACAGAAAGAAACCTTCAGAGGAACCAGAATCAACACAGAACCTCATCCTCATTTGTGTGATTTGTGTTGTTTGTGATTTAAGGATGTTTATTGTAGAGTGTGGAGTGTATCCGTGAATTGATGAATTTGTTGAAGGGACAGGCAGGTCAGACAGGTCCAGAGTGTAGAGGAGGTCTGGATCACATGTAACTCAATGGAGAGAGAGAGAGCGTGAGTGAGAGAGAGAGTGAGAGTGAGCGTGAGAGTGAGAGAGAGAGTGAGGGAGTGAGCGTGAGCGTGAGAGTGAGAGAGAGAGAGAGTGAGCGTGAGAGAGAGAGAGAGAGAGAGCGTGAGAGTGAGAGAGAGTGAGAGAGAGGCAGAGAGGCAGAGGCAGAGAGGCAGACAGCAACTAAACACACCAGATCACTATAATGTGTCCATGAGATCTACTCCTTCATCTAAAGCAGGAATATTCACTGAAAGCTTGCTTAAATAAATATGTTTTCAGCCTGGACTTAAATACTGAGACTGTCTGAATTAAACAAATCTACATAATATAGATTTAACAGTTTGTAGTTAAAAAACCCTTTTGCTCTTTCCAATAACATTTACATTTACATTTGCGGTATTTAGCAGACGCCCTTATCCAGGGCGACGTACAGAAAGTGCTTTAAGTCTCAATTCAAGGATAAGATTTATTCAAGAAAGGTTAATACAAACTCAAGTACACAAGAATAGACAGTTGCCCCTTTTTTTTTTTTTTTATTTTTTTTTTTTATGGATTTCTGGACAGTGAGGTAAAAGAGAATAAAAGGGATGTTAGGATAGGTGTTGTTGGAAGAGGTAGGACTTCATGATGGAAAAAGAAACTTGAATAATGTTTGTGAGATAAAGGTAAGATGTGTGGTGTTACAGCTTAAAGGTGACTCATTAAGAATATTGATTATCATATGTCCTATCCATATAAAAGTTGTTGTTTACTCCCTGAATCGAATTCAGCTTAATTCCCCACAACATAGGCACAGTCCCCGACCCCCTATCCACCCCCCGTCCCCGAACCGCCACGGGTTCAACAACGACACAAAACCACCACCTTTCATGTGGAATACAACACATCACTAGTTTACAGTAAATAAATACTTTATTTATCATGAATGAAGAATGAACACATCTACAGTTTATTAATCTTAGTTAATGTCAACATTTAATTTTGCATTATTAAAGTAAAAATTGCATTTATTGACATTAGTTAATGCACTAGGGACCAGCATGAAGAGAGAATAGAGTTGAATGTTAACTAAGACTAATAAATAATTCAGTGAAAGTATTTCTCATTTTTAGTTCATTTTAATTAATACATAACTAATAACTCATGGTAAGAAATGACTTCTTTTTGGGCAATACTAAATATACAAGAGAAAATAACAGGTCTTAAAATGAAGAAATGATTGCTGTACATGAACACATTGTATATTGTATTTTTTATGTTTTAGTTTGAAATTATTCCAAAATGTGGAAACAATGGCATTTGAATCTTCTCCCTCAGTAATAATGATGAGTAATAATGATTATTAATAATGATGATTAATGATGATTATTAATAATGATTATTAATAATGATTATTAATAATGATTATTAATAATGATGAGTATAATAATAATGATGAGTAATTATTATAATAATGATGATAATGATAATAATGATTATTAATAATGATTAATGATGAGTAATAATGATTAATAATGATGAGTAATAATGATTATTAATAATGATGATTAATGATGATTATTAATAATGATGAGTAATAATGATGAGTAATAATGATGATTAATGATGAGCAATAATGATTATTAATAATGATGATTAATAATGATTATTAATAATGATTAATGATGAATAATATGATTATAATGATGATAATAATAATAATGATTATTAATAATGATTATTAATAATGATGATATTATTATTAATAATGATGAGTATTATGATAATTAATGATTATTAATAATGATTATTAATAATGATGATTAATAATAATGATTATTAATAATGATGAGTAATAATGATTATTAATAATGATGATTATTAATAATGATTATTAATAATGATTATTAATAATGATTATTAATAATGATTATTAATAATGATTATTAATAATGATTATTAATAATGATGATAATGATATAATATAATAAATAATGATGATTATGATGATTATTAATAATGATTATTAATAATGATTATTAATAATGATTATTAATAATGATTATTAATAATGATGAGTAATGATGATAATAATGATGAGTATTAATAATGATGATTATTAATAATGATTATTAATAATGATGAGTAATAATGATGAGTAATAATGATTATTAATAATGATGATTAATGATGATTATTAATAATGATTATTAATGATGATTATTAATAATGATTATTAATAATGATTATTAATAATGATGAGTAATAATGATGAGTAATAATGATGATTAATAATTATTAATGATGATTAATAATTCATTCATTCATTCATCCATTTCTACCGCTTTTATCCGATCTCTCGGGTCACGGGGAGTCTGTGCCTATCTCAGGCGTCTATGGGTATTAAGGCAGGATACACCCTGGATGGAATGCCAACCCATCGCAGGGCACACACACACACACACACACACACACATTCATACACTAGGGACAATTTTCCAAGGTGCCAATCAACCTACCGTGCATGTTTTTGGACCGGGAGGAAACCGGAGAACCCGGAGAAAAACCCCCTGAGACACGGGGAGAACATGCACAAACTCCACACACACATGACCGAGACGGGAATCGAACCTGGATCCTGATCCATTATGAGTAATAATGATTATTAATAATGATGAGTAATAGGGTTAGGGTCTGTGAGTAGTTAAAGGGAATACACGATTTGCCTCGATGTTTTTTTTGCATACTAATTACTCTCGGAATAATTTCAGCCCTGTGTGTGTGTGTGTGTGTGTGTGTGTGTGTGTGTGTGTGTGTGTGTATGAAGTGGACTGTATTAAAGAAAGTTTGTCCACCACGTAAGAACTATTTCACTGTATGTCGCACTGTGTGTGTGTGTGTGTGTGTGTGTGTGTGTGTGTGTGTGTGTGTGTGTGTGTGTGTGTGTGTGTGTGTGTGTGTGAGAGACAAATAAAATTAGAATTTGAAGACTCGCATGGCCACCAGATGTCGCACCAAAATCTCTATGGTCCTAGTTGTGCGCATGCGCAGAGGATGGGTCTCGGTGGTGTTGTGATGGTGGAGTGAGCGTGTCCTGAAAACCCTGTGTATCTCTCTCTCTCTCTCTCTCTCTCTCTCTGTGTGTTACAGGTCAGTTTCACTTTTATATTTATTACAATCTCAGTAATGCGCTTAAATCACATCTGACCCTCAGACACACACACACACACACACACAGAGCTAGCCTGTTTGTGATAACTACATTAGCGAGGTGGCTAACAGCACTGAACCAGACCTAAACCGCTGCATAGAAATGAAACTGATTACGTCATTAAATATAATATTAAAATAAACCAACAATCATTTAGATGATAAACATACAAATTTAATAACAAACCCGGAGACTGCAGTGTGTTTGTTCTGTGGCTCTGTGTGTAGCGCACATGCTAACATGCTCTTTGTGTATATCAGCATGAGGAGTTCGCCTCTCTGTCTGTCTGTGTGTGTGTGTGTGTGTGTGTGTGTGTGTGTGTGTGTGTGTGTGTGTGTGTGTGTGTGTGTGTGTAAAAGAGAGAACATAGTTACAGAATGTAATCTACACTCCATTAGTGTTTACGTGTGACAGTGGAGTGTAGTTGTGTGTGTTGTTTATTGTGTTTGTTGTGTAGCAGGAGGCGTGTGTGTTTGCTGCCCCCTACAGACTGACATAGGAAACTGTTCAATAACCCCTGTATACATACAGCAGGCGTGATCGTGTGTGTGTGTGTGTGTGTGTGTGTGTGTTTTTACAGGGTGGATCCACAGGAGCTGTGTGTGTCTGTGTGTGGTTAGAGTGAGCAGTATGACGGAGTGTTTGCCCCCTGTTGTGTTTCTCCCTATAGCCTGGTATTGTTTGTGAGTTTGTTTGTGTAGTGCAGATCCTTGGGGTGTGTGTGTGTGTGTGTGTGTGTGTGTGTGTGTGTGTGTGTGCAGCATGTCTGTGTCGAGCAGTGATGCGTGTCTCAGCATTGTGCACAGTCTGATGTGCCACCGTCAGGGTGGTGAGAGCGAGAGCTTCAGTAAGCGAGCCATCGAGAGTCTGGTGAAGAAACTGAAGGAGAAGAAAGACGAACTCGACTCTCTGATCACTGCAGTCACCACCAACGGAGCGCATCCCAGCAAGTGTGTTACTATCCAACGTACACTTGATGGGAGACTGCAGGTACACACACACACACGCACTCACACACACACACACACACAGCAACAGTGACAGTTGTGTCAGGCTTAA